>JBBPFJ010000051.1:890285-923250 GCA_037975025.1 Excoecaria agallocha
AACATATATATGTATAAGCATTCTAGCATGAATCCTATATGCATACATATAATAGCATTCGTCTAATGAGCTTATTACATCATTTACTTCATATGACATACATATATTAGAAATGCCTTTAATACATATGAAACATGATAAGGAACTTATACCAAGCTTATCAAAAAATATTCCTACATCAATTTTTATGAATTGGTGTTGGCCTGCCCTAATGCAGAGTTCGTTCTTGTGCAAAAGCCTTGGCTACAGAACCTACACGAAAAAAATAGCCCGTGCTAAGCTATAAAGCTTAGTGGGGATACTAATTATAAAAGACGACCACTCATAGTGATCGTCAAAAATATATAACATATGACAATTGAAAATATTAAAAATAGGATATTTAAAATAAGTATATAACAGAATATAATATCATTAATTACAATGTAACCTTATATTTAATATAACATACTAGAACTTCAACATATCATAAAGGAATTAGTATATATATATATATATATATATATATATATATATATATATATATATATATATATATATATATATTTATATGTATATATATATACACACACACATTAGAATCTTAGTCAAATATATTATTTCAGATATCATATGCTTTATCTATACTGAAATTAATTGTAATGCATTTATACTTTATTTTAGCCTGCTTAAGTTCTAAAGGTGGATAATGGGATCGGTGGATAGCTGAGGGTATCAAATGGTGGATATCCAAAGATACCAAAACATGGACCCAAATGGAGTCAACAAAACAAGGACTGGTCAAGCTAACCCAAACGGGGTAAGCTAACAACCCAAACGAGGCTGTTCATGATCCAAACGGGATCAACAAAAACGTAGACCCATATAGGGTCAAGAGGGGTAACTGAAATATCCCTATAGGTGCCTATCTATCCACTATTGAACTCTATTGTCAGGCTATAATTTACATTAATTCTCTTTTCATATAACATATTCATTCTTACATCACACAATTGAAGTGTGTCCATAATCATGTAACAATTGTTTCATCACTATGGCATATTCGTATGCACTAATCATATGGCTTTTCATATTATTTTAACTTACTTTCAATAGCTATCTCAGGTATGTAATACATGCCTTTTTAACCAAGTAGTGAAACATACCTGGTTGGTTGTTCATCGTAACACATGCCTCTCATATGAAACTCAATAACATGTCATAACATTCAGTTGCATGTTATCATATAATTCAATAGATTCTTTAATCATAATTTAACTATAAACATATCAATACTATGCTCATATGGAATCTTGGCTTGCCATAATGTTGTACATAGTCTGTAGAGGTATTAAGGTGGTGTAGCATGTTCTTACATACAGAAGCAAGGCAATAAAATAAAAGTACTTGTTAAATGGACAAGTCACGAGCAGGACAAGGGTCACAAGCATGATAGAGGCTAATGTAATAGTCCACATAGAGTGTATTGTCACAAGCATGACATAAGTCACAAGTGCGACAGAGGCGAACATATAGTTCCTATATAATGCATTGTCGCGAGCGCAACATATGCGGACCTTTGCAATTTCACTATATTTTCATTAACACAACTCTTGTAAAGATTCCCTCTTATGCCAATATAACTTACACAAGCTTAATACCTTTATATTCCCGATTTCATACATTATTAATATTCACGATTTCATACATTATTAATTCATAATATTCCAATTACCTCTTTAATTAGATTTCACAATTTGAAATCAAACACAAATTGAAACATGTATATACTACAATGGTTATGAGTCTTTGCATGGTCAATCTTCCCTTAGAGAAATCATTATTCAACAACATCAAACTATTAAAGGAGTAATCCTTGTAGAACTCTAAGTTCTTCTATCACTTTGTCATACCTTAAAGTCTCTATATTCTAATCTAAGAATCTAATTAGCATGCAAAGGAAAAATCTAAAGATTCACATAACACCACATCACACAATCCCATACCTTGGCCGATAATTCCCTTAGCTTCACTCCTAAGCTTTTCCCTTCCCTTTGCTCCTTCCTCCTTCTTCTTCTCCTTAATTAATAATCCATTCATTCACATCAAACTTTGAGCATTCAACTCAATTCACCATTAACCAAAATGAGAAGAAGATGAAGAAGAAGAGATGAATTACTAAATTAATAAGCTTACCTTAATTATGTGCACAAACTTGTCATGATTAATTCAACATGCATGCATTTGTCTTTACAGGTTCCTTAGATATGCTTAATAATGAATGAAAGAGTGAGCAGAGAGGAAATTTCTATAACTTCTCTCAAGAATGCCATCCTTCACCATTCATTCTCTCTCTAACATTAAAATAAATTTATATAGTTCCAAGGGAAAATTCCCTTAAAGGTCTCTTAAAAACTTGCATGACACACCATTAACCCTCACCTTTTTGCATGCTACAAATTAACCTATCCATTTTTTTTCTTTTCTTAAATCAACCTTTCAAATCTTCCTTTTTGTTTACATTTAACCCTTAAGAAACCATATTTACAAATTCACCCCAAATTAATACTTTATGCTTCTATTATACCATTGAATATTATTAAACTATAATATTAAATATTATTTTCATTCAATTACTATAATATAACAAATTTATCACTTGCCCTATACCTTATGTGTAATTCACATTTTTTATTTCATTCCAATTAATCATAACCTTATTAAAACATGCATTTCTAACTAGGGTCATGTTATAGGTCTCACAAATCTTTCCCTATTATGGAATTTTGTCCTCAAAATTCATACAGGCTTCAAACAATTGAGGATATTGCTCCCTCATGACTACCTCTGGTTCCCAAGTTACTTCTTATACACCATGATGTTGTCAAAGCACTTTGACCAGAGGGATTTGCTTATTCCTCAATTGTCTGATTTTCCTAGCCAAGATTTCTTTTAGTTACTCATCATACGTGAAATCTGGTTGTACTTGAATATCTTGAACTTGCAGCTTATGTGATTCATCCAAACAATATCTTTTAAGCATGAACACATAAAACAGATTATGAAGCTTGGCTAAATCTATAGGGAGAGCCAACCTATAAGCCATTTGTCCAACTCTTTGAAGAATTTCATATGGTCCAATGAATCTCAGACTAAGCTCCCTTTTTTTCCAAAATCTAAGCGCTTTCCTCTAGGAATATAGCTTTAGAAACACCTTGTCTCCCTCTTGATACTCGATTTCATTTCTTTTCAAGTCAGCATAGATTTTTGTATATTACTAATTTTTTCAGTCTCTACTTGATAACTTTAACTTTTTCCTCTATATCTTTAACGAGGTCAGGACTAATCATTCTACATTCAGTCAACTCGATCCAACAGACAGGAGTTCTATATTTTTTTCCATACAAAGCCTCATATGGTGCCATTTGTATACTCTTTTAATAACTGTTATTATAGGCAACTTCCATTAAGGCCACATATTTGTCCCAACTTCCAAAAAACTCCAAAGTATGTCCCCTCATCATTTCTTCTATACCCTTAATAACCCGTTCAGATTGTCCATCCATTTGAGGTTGAAAGTTGTACTGTACTTTAGCTGTGTTCCCAAGGCCTACTATAGACTTTGCCAAAATCTTGATGAAAACCTTGGATTTTAATAAGAAATTATGGATACCGATATGCCATGTAACCATACAATCTCATTTACATATAATTCTGCAAGCTTATCCAAAGAATAATCTATTCAAACAAGCATAAAGTGACCTACTTTTGTTAACTTATCCACTATTACCCATACAACAACATATTTTCTTTGAGTAAGAGGCAAACCAATAACAAAATCCATGGTAATATCTTCCCAGTTCCACTTTGTAACCAGAATGGGATTCAAAAGACCTGACTGAAATTGATGTTTTTCTTTCACTTGCTGACATGTTAAGCATTTATAAACATATTCAACAATATCCTTCTTCATGCCAGGCCACTAGTAAAACTATTTCAACTCTTAATGCATCTTGTTCCCGCCTAGATGCATAGTAAATGCAGTATTATGCACTTTATGCAATAGAAATCTTTTCACTTCTTTGTCATCAGGAACACACAACCTATTATGGTAGTATACACCACCGTCTTCTTTCACTAAAAAATCTGATTGATCTCTTTTACAAACTACTTTCACAATCTGTTGCAACTTTTCATCATCCTTTTGAGCATCTATCACTGTCTGGCTAACCATGGGCCTAGCTTTAAGCTATGCTAGTAATGCACCATCCGATGCAAATCTCTATATGCACTGCTTTAACATCAATGCTGCCATTATATTATAATTCAAGGCTTCAGCAACCACATTTGCTCTTCATGGATGGTAGTCAACTATACAATCATAATCATTGAATAATTACAACCACCTTCTCTGCCTCAAATTATGTTCTTTCTAAGAAAGCAAGTATTTAAGGCTTTTATGATCAATATAAATTCTACATTTTCCCCATACAGGTAGTTCTGCTCATAAGGTTTCAACTGTCTACATTTATAAACTACAACTTTACCATCTTTCATTAATACACATCCCAAACCAACTTTGGAGGCATCATTGTACATTGTATACTTTTTCCTTGACACTGGTTGAGTTAACACTGAAGCTTCAGTCAACATTTTCTTTAACTGATCAAAGCTTGCTTGACAATGATCAGACCACTCAAACTTATTATTCTTCCTTAACAACTTAGTGAGTGGTGAAGCAATAACGAAAAAACCTTTCACAAAACAACGATAGTAACCTGCCGACCCAATAAAACTTCTAACTTTATACACATTCTTGGGTGGTTTCCAATTGACAATAGCTTTAATTTTATTTGGATTGACCTTAACACCTTTAATAGATACAACGCGACCTACGAAAGAAACATCCTTAAGCCAAAAGTCACATTTACTCAACTTGGCATACACAATCCTCAGATGTTCAGCATGCTCAGCTTCATTTCTTGAGTATACCAAGATGTCATCAATAAACACTATAATAAATTAATACAAGTAGTGTCTGAATACCCTATTCATAAGATCTATGAATGCAACAGGTGCATTTGTCAACCCAAATGGCATAACTAAGAATTCATTATGCCCATAACGAGTTCTAAATGCAATTTTAGGAATATCCCTATCTTTAACTCTGAGTTGATAATAACCTGATTGCAAGTCTATCTTTGAAAACACACTAGCACCACTCAACTGATTAAATAAATTCTCAATATGAGGCAAAGGATATATGTTATTCGCAATCACTTTGTTCAACTGTTTATAGTCAATACACATCCTCATTGATCCATCCTTCTTCTTAACAAATAAAACTGGAGCACCCCAAGGAGACAAATTAGGTCCAAAGAAGCCTTTATCTAACAATTCTTGTAATTAAACCTTTAGCTCTTTTAATTCAGATGGAGCCATTCTATAAGGTGCCCTAGAGATCAGGGTTGTACTAGGTAACAGATCAATAGACAACTCAACATCTCTTTTTGGAGGAAGACTAGGCAAATCCTTAGGAAATACTTCCGAAAATTCATTCACAATAGGTGTATTCTCAAGATTCATTGTATCTCTTTTTGAATCAAGGATTAAAGCTAAAAATGCTTCATGTCCTTTTCTAATGCAATGTTTAGCTTGCATTGCAAATAGAATTACATTAGGCAGTGGCTTAGAATAATTGCCTTCTACTACCAGTTCCTTTCCTTCATTATCCCTAAGAGATTTTGTTTTCATTTCACAATTCACCACTGCATGATGTTTGGATAACCAATCCATTCCTAGAATTACATCAAACTTATAAAAAGGCAACACAATCAAATGTACTGAAAACTCTCTCCCTTAAACTACTATAGGATAGTCTTTACATACTTTATTACCAATGACACTATGTCCCAATGGGCTTGTCACACATACATCAAAATCTAAATGTTGTATTTTAGACATATCTCTACCCAAATTCCCAATGCAAATATAAGAATGAGTATAGCCAGGATCAATAAGTACATATACATCACAATTATGGAGAGAAAAAGTACCTGCTATGACTTATGGAGCATTATGCTCCTCGCAAGCTTTCATTGCATAAGACCGATTGGAAACTATATTAGCAAAAGGCCTATCTACTATTTCTGACACATTTTCGGATTAGGATCTATGGTAATTTAATCCACCCTAGCCTCTGCCTCTACCTCTACTAGATGAAGGTGTATTGGAATCTCCTCTACTACCTTGTTGTCCAAAACATTAGTCCTGTTTCATAGGATAATTAACCAGAAAATGATCAGTGCTACCACATCTAAAGCATTCACCAACCAATTTTTTGTAGTTACCCCTGTGATGCCTAGAACAATATGGCATTCAGGTGCTTGACCCCTACTCTATCTTTTAGAAGCTTCCTTCTCAGTCTTGAACTTAGTAGTGGATTATTGTTAGTTTCCTTTGCTAGCAGAACTAATAATAGACTCTGCAGGCTGACCTCTTTGAGCCCCTCTAAATCTCTTCCCCATGGAAGATCCTCCTCTAGAATCACTTTTTTTTAATCCCTTTTCTATTTTAGCTATCTCATACTTCTCAACTTTCATGGTGGTTATGACCAATTCATTAAAATCCATAACATTCAAGGATGTAAATCCAAATAATTTTTCTTTAATTCGATCATTTAGGCCATCTTCAAAATGTCTACATTTAAAAACTCCTATCAACATCTCCTTAGGAACATACTTGCACAAATGGCTAAACTCTTTCTTAAACTCAGCCACCGATAAGGATTTTTGTTTCAGATTTAAAACTTGCTTCAATTTCTCCTCTTTGTAAGCCTTAGTAGCATATTTCTTTCTGAACTCCTCCTCAAAGAATTCCCACGTAACTGGATCAGGTAGTTGAGGCTATCTTAGAACCAACTTTCACCAATCATATGCCATGCCTTGGAGTAAAGACAAAGCATAAGGTACTTTGTAATTAGCAGGATAGTTAATTTCATCAACGATCCTCTCCAACCTTTCCAATCAAAACTCAGCTTCTTCAAATTGATCTAAATTAGTACCTAGACACTCTTGTGCCCCATGCTTCCTAATTTCAGATAATGGACCTTTGGGCATAGTCATCCTTTGCAGGATTTGAGCCATATCCTGAGAAATTTTTAACAAGGCTTCTCCAAGAACAGCAGCAGGAATTTCATTTTGGAAAGAAGATGAAATCACTAGGTTAGAAGGATTTGATCTAACTGGCAAATTACTTTCGACCGATTCTTCTATAGCATCCCTAGATGAATTTTCCATCTTAAATCTATATGAAAATAGGAACTTCTACATTAGGCCAACACGATACTATCTCATGCAACAGAATCTTTGTGACACCCTAATTCCTTAACCATGGATAATCATCAATCATCAACCTAGTAAAGGTCATGCAGAAATAATAATAATAATAATAATAATAAGAATAATAATAAGAATAAGAATAATAATAAGAATATAGGTCATCATTACATGCCATAATAAGATAATTAAGCTTATAGCTAAGATAAACATAACATAAATGGCCTTCAAGTATCCTGATATCCTTAAGGCAACTGCATCAAGACGGATCCTCTTGAGCTTATCCTGAAACCTACAAGGATAAACAAACTCATTCTAAGCTATAAAGTTTAGTGGGGAACAAAAATTATAGACAAGCTCATACAATTTTCTTCATCAAACCAAAATCAACTATCACAATAACATAACATATGATATTACGTTATTTATCTTACCACGTTGGGCATTCCGAGGATTTTTTAACCTTAACCATTAATGCTATCTTTACTAAATCTGAAAGCATTGTATAAACTTATCTTATCCCTGAAACTTGTTAGTTAATTTTCATCTTTAATCCCTCTCTTATTGCCTAGAAGATTCATGCATCTTATAACTCTTCTATTCAAGAATACCGATACCGTCATTAGATTTATACAACCATCAACTTAACAGTATTAACAAATTTGGTTACCTAACATGTGCATTTAACATTTATTCATAGCCAAAAGGAAATGTTCATGTTATATAACATTTGAAAGAGATATTGCTAGTCATGATTTCATTACATATATACAAACTTATAATTTTTGTTTGGGATTCTACACATGTCTTGCTTAATTCTATATTATCATGGCACTTTAAACATCATACAGATTAATATCCTATCATGCTGTGCACTTTGATTTATATTAGAATTATACCTATACACGTACATATTTATAAATTTTCAAATACACACAAACTTGCATGCCATTCAAATGAATAGGTATTACACCTCATGATTAACTGACATGGTCTCCATACCACATGCAAACATTTTCTAATTTTCCCATACATGAATGTTATTATGCATGTCATAGTTCATATAATGTTTAATTCAATCTTGTAAGCTTGTGGCCCATGCAGCCCAACTATTCATCGTGAAACCAACTTACACTGGCAGTCACATGGTGACCTTACTCATGGTTGATGTAAGACATCACAATCAAGTAATACATACCATGGCATTTCATTTCATAGCAATAGTTTATAGCTAACTAAAATTTAGAGTGAGGCAATAGAATAGATCATTATCATGATTCCAATATATTTATAAGTGATGTGATTGATACATACATTACTTTGTTTCTTGAACCATTTACATCTTTAATAGTCTACCTAAGTACTAGTTCGAAAGGTGGATAATGAGAGCAATGGATACCCGAAGGTATCAAACTATGGATATCCAAAGATATCGAACAATGGACCCAAATAGGGTCAAGCAATGGTTCCAACAAGGAACAAACTATGGACCCAAATGGGGTCAAATGATGGTTCCATTAAGGAACAAGACCCAAATAGGGTCAACACTTCTTCATCTATAACCTCTTTAGTTCACTTTTATAGTCTACTATATCATAGGCAATAGATTATTTACCTTAACATTATCACATATATCATGATCATCTTATTTGTACTTTCTATTTTATAACATTATTTTCTTATAGGAGTTATATAAGATTATATCAACTTAATCATTAAAACATCACTTGCAGACTTGTAACTTTCATTTTACATCATAAGGTATGAATAACATATGATTGAGATCCTTTACATCAAAGTTCACCATTAATTCCCATTATGACTTGAAGTATAATTAAGCTTCTATAGTTTTATAATATCCCTTAAAAACATTCCTTTTCTTTTAACTTGGGCATATTATAATTAAGCATGTATATTTACAGTTACTAGATTACATGTAACATTATAGCTATCTTCTGATCAACTAGGCTAAATCACATTATTCTCATGCCGCTAAAAAGGATGGTCAAAGTATAGTATCTAAGTAGAACCAGTGGCTTTGGCCAAGTATATATTTTAAACTATACTACAAAGGCATATCAAATAGCATACTCATGTGATTCTTATATTTCTTCTAACTCTTCATAGTTTCATGCCATTATAAACTAAAACACATTTTAGCAGCCTAATTATTTTAGCATTATCATATGTAAGTCTTCCTAATTAGAGTTCAAGTCAACTATTATTACTTAACTCCTTGTGCTTGATTATCATAAAACTTATGGAGGTTCCTTCAATTAAGTGATCATACTTCATGCACCTCACAAGTGTCTTTGGATAACTTATCGCTTTATTCATTCTTCTTCCTCTTATTATAACATTTATGTATTTTAAATTCTCATTATAATTCATGTCTTTCTAAAATGTATCTTTATAGACTTTAGCATTAAGGAGAGACTTTCATAATCTATTACTCTAGTAAGTAATATATCAAACTTCACTTAATAGCCATTTATCCTCCGTCTCACTTATTACTAGCCATTTCTCCTCAATTCTTGCTCTCTTAATGATTTTATGGACCACATAATATGGTGTTCCATATCTAATTACAAGGCTTAAATCTTAGGTGTGAATATAGTGTAGAGGGGAGAAAACATGCTTGGCAATGCCTTCAATGAATAAAGTGTACAAATGGTCGTGCATTCTCAAAGAGAAAGAATGAGTGGCCGAATACATCAAGGAGAAAATGCATGTTTGGCCGTGTATGAGGAAGAAGAACAAGACAAGTGGCCGTGCATTCCCATGAATAAAAGCATAAGTGGCCATGTACAAGGAGAAAAGAAAATCACATGACCGCATGTGGGAAGAAGGAAAGCATCACATGGCCATGTGTTTCCAAAGAGAAAACACACGCGTGGCCATGTGCAAGAGGAAGAACAAATGCACATGGATGTGTGTGGGAGGAAGGAAAGCATCATGTGGTCATGTGTTTCAAAAGAGAAAACACACGCATGGCTGTGTGCAAGAGGAAGAACAAATACACGTGGCCATGTATCCTTAAGGCAAGACAGTGTGTGGCCATGGAAGGGAGGAAGCAAACATGCATGGCCGTGCATCCTTAAAAGGGCAGTCAAGGCATGGTCATTTGTTCCCTAGAGGAAACACACACATGGCCATGCATTCTTAAAGAAAAATAAGGCATGGCCATGCAAAAGAATGAAGAAAAGCACGAGTGGCCACATATGGAGGAGAAGAAAAACACAAGTGGCCACGCGTGAAAAAGATACCCAGTTATGTAGACATACACTTAAATCACAAATCTCACCTTCCCAACTACTTAAATGATTATTTAAGTTTTCACATCATACCATACTCATCAAAGCTTACTAGATTTATTCCTTTAAAAACTCTTCAAGAAGGACACCTACTAGAGAAGGGTGGAAAACCCTAGATCATTCACTTGAACAGTACCAAAACTTAACTCCCATAACGGGCTTTTGAAGCTTTAAATCTTCCTTCCTCCAACTTCTTTACTCATGATTTCTTCTTTTCTTTTCACTTGATTTTTCTGCTTCTTTCTCCATTCCTTCATGATGCATAAACAGCAAACCCTAATCTCATATTCTCCAAATCGTAACGACAGAGAGAGAGAGAAAGAGAGAGCTATCTCCCATAAAAGCTGACCCATACTCCCAATTCCCAAGGGTTCCTTCTTCAAGAAGCTTAATACATGAGTTAGTGGGGTAAATATCTCTTTAGGAAAATTACCACTATAACCTTACATACAATTAAACCCCCATCATTCCAATTCTTCCAAATTAACCTCAAGAATTTCTAATTCACTTCAATTATATCCTTATCTTTAATCATAATTTAACTTAACTCATATGCTTACATGCTGAAATTACCAAAATACCCCTCTTGCTACTTAACCTCGATAATTGCAAAATAATTCAATTTGGCCTTAATTAACAATAGTCCTTATTAATTAACAATATTATGATTGGGGTCATAATTGGGTCCTTACAATCCTATACTTAAATTGCCCAAAAAAAAGACTAAACCTATGCTCTGATACCAAATTGAAACACCCTACTCTAGTGCCTTTATCGTATATCATATCATACCATGCAGTCATATAAAAGTAGGTCATTAATTCATTTAAACCATCCTTAATCATATCACAGAATCCAATTTATAGGATAATCCTATATATATTAACTAGGTGTTTCACACAACTTCCTTAACTTTAATTTCAACATACCTAATGACTCATCATGTAACACATTAATCATGTTCATGCTAGATACAATTGTCTTAGTCTACATCCATTGACATTCATCTAGCATATATATGTATAAGCATTCTATCTCCTATATGCATACATATACTAGTGACAATGGTCATTTATATGATGTTTTAGTATGTTTTTAGGTATTTAATTAGGTTAATTTTGTGATTGATTAGGTTAGATTTGAGTTTAATTTATTAGTTTTATGTTTTTTTAGTTAATTGTAAATTTTGGCGTTTTTCAGGTTTAAATTGATATAAAAGGGCTTAAAGTGTAAAAAGGACAAAGTTTAGGGCTAAAAGTGCAAATATGAAGAAATTAGGTGAGAAACCCAGTGTCCAGTCCAGAGCCTTGAGCCGTGACCACGTGAATTTACCAAAGAGTTTTACACATGGCTACGTAAAGAAGAAAACAGGAAAGTACATGGCCATGTGAAGAAAGGTGAAGAACAAAGCATGTTGAAGCCGTGGCCATGTGATGAAGAATTGAAGGATTTTGTGAAGACCACGTGACCATGTGGATTTCTAGTGAAGGACCACATGTGGCCACGTGTGGAAGAAGAACAAAAAGGGATGTGACCACGTGTATTAAAGGCATACTGAAGGATGTGGCCACGTGATTAACTCTCCAATTGCGCAAAGGATTTTTGACTTCCTGTTTTGAGCAGAATTCACTTCCTATTTGGTTTCTGCAGTTTTGGAAGAAATCTACAACGTTTTTTCTGCTTATAAATAGAAGGCTTAAACACCAAAGAAAGGATAAAATCTTAGAATCAATGGAGATCAATTAGGAAATTAGGAATTAATCTTAGAATTAGGTTTAGTTTATTTTACATTGTTTTTCTGTTTTTCTTTTCAACTTTGTCTTTAGTTTTTAATTATGTTTAGGAAGTAGTTTTTCTTCTTTTGCTAATGGATTCTTGAAATCTTATATTTTCATTGTTATGAAATTATTTTGAGCTTAATTTCAATATTGGTTGATTATTTCTTGGTTTTAAGCATATTCTTATCTTTGATTATGTTGAGATTGATTGTTGGTTTATTGAATAAATAACTAAAAATTGGTTTTTACATAGTTATTGATTTGCATGTTCTTGGATTAACTCTTTAATGTTTATGCATGATTATTATCCGTAATATGAGATGATTATGTGTGAATTTTATTGATTAATACTAAGAGAGGAGGAACCAAGAATGAATTGGAATTGAATCACTTGAGAAAGGCTTCAATGAATATTTAAGAAGTTAAAACTAGATTTTCATGCTAAGTATTAGATTTGTCTATGAGTTTAATACTAAGAATGATATACTTGAATAAAGATATCTTGCTTTACTACTAGTTTTTCCATAATTACTGGTGTTTCTATTGAATTTAAGTCATTACAATGAAAGTTAAGGTGGATAGTTTCTTTAGCAAGAGAATTCCAGTTATTGTTTTGTTTTTAATTCATATTTTAGCTTTTGTTTTGTTTCATTTTTTATTTTGTTTAATTTTTGTTTTTAAATCAAAAATATTTGGGAAACAATCTTAGATTAATTTAATTCATACATAGATATTATTCTTAGCAATCCATGTTCCCTTGGGTACGACATTTGGGGTCTTAATCTATATTTCCCTATATTACTAGCCGATCTAGTACACTTGCTAGACACCGGTCAACTAGCATTCGTCTAATGAGCTTATTACATCATTTACTTCATATGACATACATATATTAGAAAGGCCTTTAATACATGTGAAACATGATAAGGAACTTATACAAAGTTTATCTAAAAATATTCCTACATCAATTTCTATGAACTGTTGTTGGCCTACCCTGATGTAGAGTTCGTTCTTGTGTAAAAGCCTTGGCTACAGAACCTACACGGATAAAATAACTCATGTTAAGCTATAAAGCTTAGTGGGGATACCAATTATGAAAGACAACCACTCACAGTGATCATCAGAAACATATAACATCTGATAATTAAAAATATTAAAAGTAGCATATTTAAAATAAGTATATAACAAAATATAATATCATCAATAACTATGTAACCTTATATTTAATTCAGCATACTAGAATGTAAACATATTATAAAGGAATCAGTACATATCATATATAAATATAACATATGCATTACAATCTCTGTCAAATACTTTATTTCATATATCATATGCTTTATCTGTACTGCAATTAATTGTAATGCATTTACACTTTATTTTAACATGCATAAGTTCTAAAGGTGGATAATGGGATCGATGGATACCCGATGGTATCAAACGGTGGATATCCGAAGATATCAAAACATATATCCAAACGAGGTCAACAGAACAGGGGATCGATCAAGCTAACCCTAACTGGGTAAGCTAACGACCCAAACGAGGTTGTTCATGATCCAAACGGGATCAACAATAGTATAGACCCAAATGGGATCAACAGGAGCAGTTGCAATATCCTTAGGGGCACCTATCTATCCACTATTGAACTCTATAGGCAGGCTATAATTTAAATTAATTCTCTTTTCATATAACATATTCATTCTTACATCACACAATTGAAGTGTGTCCATAATCATGTAATAATTGTTTCATCACTCTGGTATATTTAAATGCACTAATCATATGGCTTTTCATATTCCTTTAACTTACTTTAATACCTATCTCTGGTATGCAATACATTCCTTTTTAATTAACTAGTGAAACATACCCGGTTGGTTGTTCATTGTAACACATGCCTCACATATGAAACTCTATAACATGTCATAACATTCAATTGCATTTTCTCATATAATTTAACAGATTTTTTAATCATAATTTAACTATACACATATTAATATTATGCTCATTTGTAATCTTGGCTTACCATAATGCTGTACATAGTTTGTAGAGGTGTTAAGGTGGTGTAGCATCTTCTCTTATACAAAAGCAAGGTAATAAAATATGAGTACATGTTAAATATGCAAGTCACGAGCATGACCGACACTAATATAACAATACACAAAGAGTGTATTGGTGCAAGCATGAAAAAAGTCACTCGCACGATAGAGACAAACATGCAGTTCACATATAGTGCATTGTCGCGAATGCGACTATAGTCGTGAGCATGACAGATGTGGATATTTGGAATGTCACTATATTTTCATTAACGTAACTCTTGTAAAGATTCCCTCTTATGCTAATATAACTTACACATGCTTAAAACCTTTATATTCTTGGTTTCATAAATTATTAATTCATAATATTCCAATTACCACTTTAATTAGATTTCACAATTTGAAATCAAACACAAAGTGAAACATATAGTTACTACAATGGTTATGAGTCTTTGCATGGTCAATCTTCCCTTAAAGAAACCATTATTCAACACCATCAAACTATTAAGGGAGTAATCGCTCTAGAACTCTAAGTTCTTCTACCACTTTTGTCATAACTCAAAGTCTCTATATTAAAATCTAAGAATCTAATTTGCATGCAAAGGAAAAACCTGAAGATTCACATAACACAACATCACACAATCCAATACCTTGGCCGATAATTCCCTTAGCTTCACTCTTGAGATTTTCCCTTCCCTTTGCTCCTTCCACCTTCTTCTTCTCCTTAATTAACAATTCATTCATTCACATCAAACTTCCAGCATTCAACTCAATTCACTATCAACCAAAATGAGAAGAAGATGAAGAAGAAGGGATGAATTACTAAATTAATAAACTCTCCCTAAAGATATGCACAAAATTGTCTTGATTAATTCAACATGCATGCATTTCTCTTCAAGGATTCCTTAGATATGCTTAACAATGAAGGAAAGAGTGAGAAGAGAGGAAAATTTTGTAACTTCTCCCAAGAATGTTGTCCTTCACCATTCATTGTCTCTCTAACATTAATATAACTTTATATAGTGGTAAGGAAAAATTCCCTTAAAGGTCCTTAAAAACTTACATGACACACCATTAACCCTTACCTTTTTGCATGCTACAAATTAACTTATCCATTTTTTCCTTTTCTTAAATCAACCTCTCAAATCTTCCTTTTTGTTCTGATATCATGTAAAATGTCTACCTTTTTATGTGTGTTTTTCTCTTATTTATGTAGCTAAATATGTAATATTACATTTATTTTTATGTGTTTGTGTTCAATTTATGTGTTTATGTTTGTTTTTAGGTTAAAATTGGTGAAGTGTGAAGAAAATGAAGCATCTGGTGAAGATTCGAAGATGAAGATCATGAGTCATGAAATGGATCACGACTCGAACATGAATTCACGAGTAGGAGGGAGATGCACGAGTGAGGCAGAGAAGAAATGATCACAAGTCGGCAAATCCCATCACGAGTCGGTAAACAAGTCACGAGTGGGATGCAGCTCACGAGAAGAATCACGGCTGGAGTTCACGACTTGTGAAGGAATTCACGAGTCGGACAAGCATCTGTTTCCAAACCGTTGTGTCTTTTGCACATGATTTTTCAGCCAAGCATCATAACCTTTCAGGGCAACTTTTCACATTGACAACCATTATGAAGAGACGTGTTTGTAGAGTTTTCCCTCTATAAATATAGATGGCATTAATTGAAGAAAGGGAGATCAATCAATGTTTTAGTTTTTAGAGAAATATAGTTATTATTTTGGATAAACATTTTTACTTAGCTTTTATTAGATGATTACAAAGGGAAAAGCCAAAGGAACATGAGATAGTTTTCTTTCTCTTGTTTGTCTTTAATTCAATTATATACTTTGGCTAGTTTCCTTTGTACATTATAAATATGCAATAATATTTATTTAAGACATGTTTATTATTCTTATTATGCATGAATTATGATTTACATCCATTTTTGTGCTTTGATTTGTTATATATGTTTGGCGACATATTTGGCATGTTAGTCAATTTGTTCACAACGAGAGTTGGAATTCTTTGATGGAAAAACAAATGAATGTACTTGAAGCATTGAATTCACTTAGAGATAAGGAATTCACTTTTAGGGGTTAAAGAATTGGCATAGAGCTTCATAATTTTTATTTATCTCTATAATGACATGAGAGTGCTTATAGACTCTAAATAAAAACATCTTTACTGGCAACGAGAGTTGCTTTAAAGAATCTTGGCTAAATTCACCAGTCACTTTATTTATATAATTATCTTGAACTTGTTCTTATATGAATTACTATTTCATAATTTTTAATGTATGTTCATACCATAATTTAAGTCATCTTTAATCCAAATTAATTTAATATATTCAAAGTAGTTTAGATATATAGTTAAATGCATGATCTTTATTCTATTCATTACCTATCCATTTAGTCTTTGTAATTTCAATACAAAATTTATCCCGTTCCCTTTGGAACGATACCCTACTCATCCTATACGCAGTCTAGTGAGACTAAGGGTTCAAATAAATCCCCATTCAGATTTTGGCGCCGTTGTCGTGGAACGGCTTAAATGAATTTTTATTGATTGATTCAAAAGAGTGGATGCTTTAGGATTATATGATATATATTAGTTATTTGATGTATGAATTTTTATATTGTGTTTGTTGTATTCTTTGTAATTAGAGTTTTTGTAATGATCTTAGACCAAAAGTATTTATTATTTTACAATTAATTTATTAAATTCATTTCTTGCACAATAATCTTTTTGTTTATTTTTAGTATAGATTTTATTTGTTTAGGATTATTCCTGGTCATATTTTTAGTATTTTATCATTCTCATGTTAATTGATTTATTTTTCTTTTGTAATTTTAACTTTTTGATCGAGGTTGGTATGATTTTACAGAAAAAAATGAAGCACTATCATGTTCACGAGTGCAGATCGACTCGTGAACATGTTCACGAGTATTCCAGAGGCTGCAGCATACTGAGTTGTGAATCTCAGTTCTAGTCATGAACCTGATTCACACGTAGCACAGAGAAGAATTCTTCACGAGTCGTGAAAGGCTGTCCGACTCGTGAACCTATTCCTCAGATGCCTACATTTTGTTTTTCAAGAGTCGTGATTCTCATGCCGACTCGTGAACATCTCCTCTTGTGTCACAATTGCTTCATTTTTCATGAGTCATGATGTTTATGCTGACTCGTGATACACTGTTCCCAATCTGCGAGTCATAATTTTTACTTCATGTTCTTATTTTTAATTCTTTTTTATTTCTTTCTTTAACTCATATTTCTTTTAATTAATCATATTTGTGGTTTTAATTTGGATTAACTGCCCTTAATTAACTTAAATTTAATGCGGGGATCGGTTATAAATCACACCTAGGGTTTGTGAAACGACATTTCCTTTCACTTTCTCCCAATTTTTCTACGAACACTGCAGTTATTCTTTCCTTCCTTTTCACAGTTCTTTTCTTTTCCTTTACTCGTGCACTATCGTGAGTCACTTCACGACTCATTTTGCCTTTCATTTCTTTTCTTTAACTTGCTCTTCTCTTTCACTACGACATACATTCACGTTTGTTTCTTTCTTCTTCATCTTGTTCTTCTCTTACATTTCTATTCCTGCATTACTATTCTTGCATATCTCCTCTTTGTCTTTCTTTCATTTTCCATACATGGTGAGAACAAAGAACCCATCTTCTTCAAGAAGCTAGCAAGGGGGAGATGAACCACCACTTCAGAGTTTACAGACAGACTTTGGTTCACCATTCCCTCTTTCCTCCATCCATGAAGGTAACAAATTCCTTGTTCTTAAGGATAGAGCAAAATCTCACTATAAGTATTTTCCTAGCTCTTTGCTTGAATAAGTGGGTGTTCTTGATGAAGTCAATGAGATGTTATCTGAATGTGGTCTCTTGAGGTTTGTTAATGTGAATGAGCAGTTCTACACTGATTTAGTTTTGGAATTTTACACAAATTTTAAAGAAAATGCTGATAATTCTAGGCTTGTAGACTTTCGCTTAAATGGTGTTGATCATACTCTTACCTATTTCATGATGCTTCGTATTTTAGGTTTTAAACCAAGTGGATTATGTACCCCTCCTAAGAGTTATAAACCAAATGATTTTTGGAATTTTCTTACTGGATTAACTACACCTTATAGGGCTAGAGAGGCCAAATCCATGTTTATTTCAGATTTAAAATATTCGATTTTGCATAAGATTCTTGCCTCCATTGTCTTCAACAAGCCTGAATTTAATAGAGTTTCAATTCATGAACTTTTCTTGATGTGGTGTGTGCATAACGATAAGTCTATTTGTTGGTCTTATTGGATTTTCAAACAATTGTTGAATTGTGTTAGTCGTCCGGAGTCCCCTATTACACATGGACATGTTATTGTTGCTATTGCTAGGGGTATTGATATTGATTTACGCACTTATGACGTTGTACTTCCTTGCTTGTATTTTTCAAAGCATTTATTTGTAAGAGGAGAAGTCACTAACAATTCCTTTCAATACATACCACCTATATATCGTTCTTGTTGGAAGGATCTTGCAGGAACCTCTACTCCACAAGTGGCTGCTGAGGAAAGCACTTTGGATGAGGCAGGGGATGAGGTACAAGGACAAGGAGATGTTCCTATGGAGGATGTTCCTAGTCATGCACCTACTTTTTCACCAACTACTGGATCTTCTTCAAATCTCACCCAATCCATTTTCAACAAATTGTTACAAAACCAGTCCGCTATACAAAATCAATTGGCTTTCTTAGAGCAAGCCACAAGTCAATTGGTTCGTAGTCAACGCCGTCTTGAACACAAGGTGGACACTTTAATTGTCCAATCGGGCTATGTGGTCCTATCACCTCTACCTTCACCATGATTTGAAGGGAGTTTTTCTTTCCTCGCTTTTGTTTATTTTTTATTTTCTTTTTGTTTATGTGTTTGTCTTGTTTCTCCACATTGAGGACAATGTGTGTTCTAAGTGTGGGGGAGCACGTGTGTTGTTGTTTGTTTATCTTTTTCTTTACGTAGACTAACTTTTATAGTGAGTTTTGTCATAAGTATTGCTCATATTGTATGTAATATAGGTTGTTATGAAGATTCATTTACTTTTTATACTCATTTGATTAGTTTTTCAAGATTTTTGGCATGTGTTTTATGTTTTTAAGTTATCTCTTTTTACTTATTTTAACATTTTAGATTCTTTAGTCTCTTTCCTAACTATGCTTTAAGGTTAGAATATATTCATTTAGCTTAATATTTTTGGATTTTAGTTGCCTCATGGAAACTATAGCCATAATACTTACCTTTAGGCTTTTCAATAATGGATGAGGACTAGTGAAAAAAAGTAAGAAAAAATAAAAATAAATACAATAAAGCAAGATGCATACTCAAAAGCTTAATCAAGTATGGGATGGAGCGTAAAACGCACCAAATACTACATTCTCTTGCTATTTTAAAATTCATGGGATAAAGTTTACAAGTATACCTATGCTGAAAAAAAAGAGAAATAAAAAGATGAAAATCATAGTCTAAAAATGCCATGAGATGGGTTTAAAGGTATGTGTGCTTTTTAATTGTCCAAAAAGGCAACTATAGTCTTAGGATCTTAGGCTTTATGATCACTATTCTCTCTTGAGCATGGTTAGTCTTGAGACTTTATATTCTTGATGTTGAATTTAGTAAATTTAGATGACTTGATGATTTAAGATGCATGTTTTACGTCTTGATGTACTAATATTTTAAGTGTTAAGGTATTTGATTTCATCTCAATCTTATCTTAAGTAAAAATTAAGCAATGCTTTATAATTTAACTTACTTAGTTTGACTTGAGATTAAATTTTCTCACTTTTCTCTTGCTTGGGGACAAGCAAGGTTTAAGTGTGGGGGAATTTGATGTCATGTAAAATGTCTACCTTTTTATGTGTGTGTTTCTCTTATTTATGTAGCTAAGTATGTAATATTATATGTATTTTTATGTGTTTATGTTCAATTTATGTGTTTATGTTTGTTTTTAGGTTAAAGTTGGTGAAGTGTAATGAAAATGAAAAATCTGGTGAAGATTCGAAGAAGAAGATAACGAGTCGTGAAATGGATCATGACTCGAACATGAATTCACGAGTAGGACGGAGATGCACAAGTGAGGCAGAGAACATGTAATTATTATCGACTTAATGAGAAAGTATTAAAAGAGAAAAGAAAGGGGAAAATAAATCAAATAACTATGTTTAAATTTAAAGTTAATAATGCATATATAGCCATATGAAAGGAAAAAGAGATAGTTTGTTAAATAATAAGAAAAAAAGAGTTGATTAATTAAAATTAATAAAAAGAAACAAAAAACATGTCAATAGGTAACCAAATGAATTGTATAGATGTGCTTGAATGTGTAAATTAATTTGACTGATCACATGTGAGTTTACTTATGGAAATGAATGAATTGTTGTAGGCATTGTTCATGTCAGATTTTGTGTAGGAGGCCTCTAATTTAAGCTATTATGTAGCCCAATTTTTGTCAAATATGTTTATGCTTATGAATAATTCATGTATAATTTACCAACATTAGATTTGAGGATAAATTGAATTTTAATTTTGAATTTTGAAATAAAGCATTGATGCATGTGTTCCCAACGAAAGTTGCTTAGTAAGTGATTAATTAACCACCATTTTTCTCTTAATTTAATCTCTTTTGTTTTTATGGGTAATTGTTTTAAACTTTTAAAATTCATACACATGTCACACTTTTCACTATATAAATAATACCACCCAATTCTCTATGTAATCACAACTACCCTTCTTAAATCATATATAAGGGATTTCTTTTCATGAGTCTTAAATTATTTAATGACATATACCATTACCCGATTTGTTTGTATCGACATACAATTTGATTCCTACTCTGGTAATATCATTATGGCCCATAAAATCCTGCTTTAGTTTCGATCATACTCAAATAATATCGATAATTTCTACAACCCTTCCAAATATCCTTTATTTATGGATAGTTTAAATACTTTTTAAATCTTACTTAGTGTATTTTACTATTATTATAAAGCCAAATCAAGAGACTTCATTGAATCAAAACTCACATTTGCTAACTTTAGTTTACAGTTGTTCACCTTTTGAAATTTATCAATTGTTCTCATGATCTTCAAGGTCTTTAACATATGCAATAATAATCTTAATAAACTACTATATGTTAACTTAAATATGTAGACTACCCAATTTAACAAATTAGTATTATATTATAGTACATTGGTATATTTAATTTCCTATACTGGAAACTTATAGTACCCATATTTGGGTACAAGAAAATTATCAAATAGCAATGAAATTAGCAACTGAATTTGTTGAATTTTCATTGCTAATAAAAAATCGCAACGAAAAATTCGGTTGCAATTTTGTTGGTTGGTATTTTTACCAATCAAATTAATTTTCTATTGCTAAATTTGGCAATGGAAATCTAATTCTGTTGCTAAATCTAGCCAATATCTATTTCCGTAAATTTGCCAACATTACCAACGGAATTGATTTTTTCGTAGCTAAATTAGCAACCAAATTTTATTTCCGTTGCTATATTTACCAATGGCATTAAAATTTCGATTGCTATATATAGCAACCGAATTCGATTTTTGTTGTTATATATAGCAACCGATTTTCAATTTCGTTGCTATTTTGAGCAATTGAATTTGATTTCGTTGCTAAATATAGCAACCAAATTCAATCTATTGGAAAAAGTTAGCAACCAACTTGCAATTTCGTTGCTAAAAATAGCAACGAAATTTTTCTTTTAGCAACGAAATTTGTCTTTCTTCAAATATTTTTTAACATCAAAAATTGTAAAAGTATGCTAGCTTTGCATAATATTTTAGTTTAAATATAATTATTTATTTATAAATAAATATAATCCAAATTCATAATGAAATTTAAGAAAATATTTTCATTGATAATATAATATAAAAATTGTAATGCATAACAATAAAATTTCTGAAAATATATAATAGTACTATAAAGTAAGAATCCATGAAAACCATAACAAAAACAACATAAAGTCAGTATAAATAATAAAATATTAAAAATCCAAGCTATGTAGGTGGGGGTGAAGGAGGACGTTTTGATTGCTGAGAACCCTTGCTTTCCAACTTGTCTACCGAATTTTTTTGTTGGGTTATAGTATCCATCAATATGGTTAGTACAGTCTCCAGCTGAATAACTCTCTCAGAAGATTCACACCACTTACTCAAGTAGTTGTAGATGATGTAGAGGAATTTGAATGGGAAGTATTCGCAATTGAACCTAAATAAAAATCCTTACCACCAACTACTTCAAGAAATATCTGACTCTCATCAACATTTTCATAACTTCGTTGCTGTTGAATGATAATCTCTTGTATTTGCTCCTATCATTACAATAATTACAATTAATTAGCTATATTTTCATAAAATAATTAATATTGATGTATAAATTTTACATGCATTGAGTTGTTTGCAACGGATATTGACGAATGTCTAACCATCATGCCTTTTTGTGTGGGTCTGTATAAATACTTTAGGACATGTGAGCTTCCTACCCACAGACTTTGTCTGCATAACAAGCAATATAAGGAAGCATGGTTACTGAGCATGTCTAACTCAATTATTAGAATCTTATCCCAATTAACCCAAAAGCCAATGGACCTAACAACAGTTTAAGTCTTAACATTGTGAGCACATCACCTAGCAAACAAAGCATTGCTTCATCTATTAGTGTAAGCCCTAGCCCCAATACATTGTTATAAAGCATTTAATTTAATAAATGAGGCATTTATTTTATTTATTGTATTCCCGTGCATATCAAATGATAGAACTATCCAAGAATATTGTTTTAATTTAAGTTATCATGTGTGAGGTACATGGTTGTAAGACCTTGAAACAATTGAGACTTCATTCTAAATATCACTAGTCAATAATTATTATGGGAATAACAATTGAATTAAGACTAGTATGCTCTCTTTGATAAGTTGAGTTCTATCTTACAGATTATAAAGACTAAAGTGTCAATCAAAGATCATAGATACATATTTAGAACATGGTATCTGGATTTGATATGTTCATAAGAGCACTACATGGTATACGTCATAAATGTTTCTCATGTGCAAGTTTTGCATCAGAGTTCTTAGACCTAAAATCCATATAAAACTCTTTATGTATTAATGTGTACTTTGACATACACCTAATGTACTCATAACAGAGTGACAAGTATGGGTATGCCTATGTATGCACTGATTCTTGTTAGAGAGCATGAGAGAAGTAAAGGGATTACCCCTTTTGATAAGAGAGAAAATATCATCGGCCACTTGATCATTGAATTGAGAAGTGTATAGGCATATTGAGATGAAATAATGAGTAATCATTATTTATCTGAGAGTTCAGTGTCACTGGAATATCAAGAAAGGAATTAGTATATATATAAGGATGACTCGTTCCATGCCTTATAATAATTCTGATATTTAAAGATAAGGGACCATGCAAAATTGCATTAGGTAACTAAATTCCATTTGCAGTTTCATTTAATTTGAAATGCTATAATATCTTGCTAGAGAATAAATATAGCCTTTGGATTATTTATTAATTCATTGCCAATATTAAATAGACCAATAGGATCACACACAAAGCATTGGGCTTAAAATATTTAAATAGAGTATTGGGCACTAATTTGGGCTTTTAGTTAAAGTCAAATTAATGTATGTAATGGGTATTAAAATTCCTAATTGGACCTTGGTCCATGATAGATGGAATCTCGACATTAGTAGGTTTAATTTTAATTAATTAATTATATTAGATTACTTAATGTAATTGAGTATTAAATCCTAAATTGTATTTAATAAGATATAATACTTAAGAGGGAATTAATGAGTCCAAATTCAAGCTAGGAATCCTAGTTGTATTTGACAACTGCTAACCCTAAAGAAGTGGTTTGTTTTGATTAAATGACTAATGCAAAATTAAACTAATTTGAATTTAAAAACCTAATAGAATTTGAATTAATAAAAATAAATTTATTAGGAAGTGATGGAGGCTGAAAATTAGATCTGATTCTAGGGGATTTGGACCACCACAAGTTTTCCTAATGTAGTGATCTAAATTGATTAATTCTATTTTTACCTAAGTTTTTTTTCTCTCTCTAAGCCATCACTCTCAAGGGAAAAGGATCCTTTCTTCTTCCTTTGTGTTTTGGCCAGCATTTGAAGCCTAAAAGAAGAACAAGATCAGATCTTGTGTCTTCATACCATACCCATTTCCAAATACAAACCATAGAGCTAGCATTATCGGTTTTAAGCCATCTTTACAAGTGTGTGTGTGATCATAGAGTGGTGTGGCATAAAGGTTGTTCCTTTGGCATTGTTGATCGAGATCAGAAGTATATAAGTCTATCTTATATAATGTCCATAGCAAAAATCAAGTTTTAAGAGCATCCTAGGTTGTAAGTTTTAAAAATCCTAAAATTGCATGTTTCGATTTTATGTTGTATATTGCATGGCATGAATGATCAAATTTTTAATTTTTTCGCTACGTGATCCTAAATTTTATGCCATGTGATATCCCTTCAGTTGTATCAGAGCTGTTTCATGCTTATTTTAGTTATTTAGATGCATTACATCTTGAATCAAAATCATTCGTTGCACAAAACTGCAATGCTGAAATTTTCTGTTTTGAGTTTTTTGCATTGTTTTAGTGTAAAAAAAAATTTAAATGATTAGCTAGGTATTATAATTATTATGACATGTTTATATACAGTCCTAAGATGTTTTTAGATCTGTTCATGGTTGTATTTAATTATATATACCTGATTGTACATGTTAATCTTGAAACTAGGTGCTAGTTAGCATGATATGTGATTGTTCACAACTAGTTTCTCAAAATTAAATGTAAAAATGTGTTTGGCATGTTTTTCAATGATTTTTAAATATTAATAATAGGTGTGGACATATTTTAAAAATGGTTTTAATTATGGTCCATGATAATTTAATTGATTAATTTAAGAATCACTTAAAATAATGACAAGTTTGTGTTTGTTGTATGTTTAATCAACATTGTTTGTTTTGTTTTGATTAAAATGAAAAAAAAAACATTTAGATCAGATCAGAACAGAACCTTAACTCAATTTTCATGACCTTATTTAGGTTATTAAATGGCTCATAAAATAATTTTAAGTGTTTGTGCATCGTTTGTGGCATTATATGAGCATTAAACAGCTAGTTTCATGTTATTTGTTTGTTTTGTTGTTAATGTCGTGTATGATATATGTTCTTCATGAATTGTTATGTTATAATTCATGTTGGTTCATATTATTTGTATTTTTTATGTTTATGGGTTGTATGACATAATATTTAAAATGACAAAATTAAAAATTATACTAGAGTTGATTTATGGCACAAATCTAACTATTTTGTGTTTTAGGTTTTTAAGAGAACTTATTCAATGAGAGGATTTAGTCCAGGCCTATCATGGGGTCTTCTCTTAAAAGTTCAAGTACACAATTTTCATTAATGGGCTTGGCTTAATTAATTAAAATTGGACTTTGCTTTATCAATTAATGTTATATATATTTGTTTGCTTGTTTTGTGTGATGAATGAATATGCATGGTCCATTAATAGGCCTTAGATTATGTAATTAAAAATGGCCTGCATGCCATTACTGATTATTGTAAAAGTTTCATTTATTTCTTAGTATAGAATTTATTTAAAGACTTTGTAAATCAAGACGATGCCCATCGGAGTGAAGAAGCCCAACTTGAAGATTCATATGTAATAGTATAGAATTTTAGTTGTAGGTTTTTGGGCCCATGTTTGTCACGCTTTACTTTATGTACTTATATATATGCATGCTATGAATGGATGAAAAAGTGTATACCAAATAAGCCATGCTATGAATGGATGAAAAAGTGTATTCCATATAAGCTATAATAAAATGAATGCCTAAAATAGTAAGTCACAAAGTTGCCTCCCTAATTCGAAATATGTAAAGGAATCGATCATCGATCACGTAGACTAGGAGTACTAGATGCTCCCAATTATCTTTGTGAAGCATGGGTTGTGAATGTAGGTTAGACTTAACATGGAAAGGGATATTCGGGCTTAGGCAACTAATAAATGGATTCATGGTATAACATCTTAAGATGTTAGCCCATTTGATCTAAGGAGTCATGTACGTGACATGATTGGAGTTTTCCTACCTAAGTAACTTAACTCTTTAGGTTTACAAGCTCAGCTTGACTAATGAGTTATTGTGAAAAGTGAATCTTGGCCCACATTAAATCACTAACATGAATTATTTAACGGGATATTAATTCAATTTGTGGGATTTTATTAAGACCTCATTTAATCTTACTAAATTTACATTATTGTAGAATGAAAAAAAATGACTTCTTCAACAACAAGTTTTCATTGCGATCGGTCCTAAAAAAGGACAAACTAATTGGCACCAATTTCATAGACTGGTCTTGAAACTTGAGAATTGTTCTTAAGCAAGAGAAAAAGTCATGTGTTTTGGATGCACCCTTGCCTGAAGAACCTGCTAGAGATGCCTCTACAGTTTAAAATGAAACTTTTAAGACTAAGAAGAGTGACTCCAATGATGTGAACTATCTGATGCTAGCCACTATGGTGCTCGATTTGCAAAAGCAATTCATGGACCAAGAGGCCTATGTGATCATGGTGCACGTCAAGGAGATGTTCTAAAAACAAGCTCGTCATGAGAGGTTCGTGACAATAAAGGCCTTAATTTCTTGTAAGATGGCTGCAGGTACTCCTATTAGTACCCATGTACTTAAGATGAAAGGGTATCTTGATACTCTTAAGAAACTTGAGGTATAAATCCCAAAGGAATTGGCCACTAACTTGATCTTAGGTTCATTGACTAATGATTATGATTAATTTGTTATGAATTATAACATGCATGCAATGAACAAGATAGTCACCGAGCTTTATAGGATGCTTAAGAATGCTGAAGACAACATTCAAAAGACCAATCCCGTACTTATGGTTCAAGAAGGCATTAAGAAGGGATCTGCTAAGGGAAAGGGGAAAGGTAAGGCAAAACACAAGAATGACAATGCATGACCTAAGTCTAGTGGGAATGCACTTCAGGCCAAAACCAAGCTCAAGGCGCAAAAGCTCAAAGAGAGTGAGAGCACGTGCTCCCATTACAACAAGTTAGGGCATTGGAGGAAGAACTGCACTCTCTTTAAGGAAAAACAAAATAAGAATGGAGCCAAGGTGTCCAATTCTAGTATTTTTGTTGTTGAAATTAACCTTTCTATTTCTACCACTTGGGTATTGGATACAGGTTTTGGTTCTCACATTTTTTCAAATGTGCAGGGATTAAGAAATAGGAGGTTACTTGGGAAGAATGAAGTGGACCTCCATGTAGGGAATGGAGCACGAGTTGCGGACATAGAGATAGGCGACTATAGACTCAATTTACATTCTAGACTTTGTTTAGATTTAAAAAATTGTTATTATGTGCCTGCTATGGGCAGAAACATTATTTCAGTTTCATATTTTGATATGGATAAATTTTACTTTGTTATTGATAATGGCTATATTCATATTCGTCGCCAAGGCATTTTATATGACAATGCTATGTTACAAAATGGCCTTTATATCCTTGATCTACAAAACAAAGAGTCCATATACAACATTAGTACAAAGAGGGTTAAATCAAACGAATTAAATCCTACTTACTTCTGGCATTGTCGTTTAGGACATGCAAATGAAAAATGCATTTCAAGACTCCACAAATCTGAAGTGCTTGGGTCATTCGATTTGGAACCTTGGGCCACCACAAGTTTTCCTAATCTAGTGATATAAATTGATTAATTCTGTTTTGATCTATATTTTTTTCTCTCTCTTTAAGCTGCCACTCTTAAGGTAAAAAGGACCTTTTCTTCTTCCTTTGTGTTTTGGGCAGCAATTAAAACCTAAAAGAAGAACAAGATAAGATCTTGTGTCTTTATACCATACCCATTACTGAATACAAACCATAGAGCTAGCACTCTTATTTTAATCCATCTTTGCAAGTGTGTGTGTGAGTATAGAGTGGTGTGGCATAAAGGCTGCTCCTTTGGCATTAGTGTTTGAGATCATAAGTATATAAGTCTATCTTATATATTGACCATAGCAAAAATCAAGTTTTAAAAGCATCCAAGGTTGTAAGTTGTCAAAACCCTAAAATTGCATGTTTCAATTTTATATTGTATATTGCGTGGCATAAATGATCAAAATTTTAATTTTTTCGCTGCATGATCTTCAATTTTGTTCCATGTGATATCCCTTTATCATCAACATACAACCAAGGGTCATCAGGAACATTTAGAAAGAAGTAGTCAAACCAAATGAAGCATAACAATAATCAATACCATAGTTCATTCCACAATCAGAAAAAAAAAACATGACTCACAATACACAAAGAAGCCTCAAATTCCAATAGGAAAACCAAATGGAGCTTAAAAAGAACACAACAATCTTAATAGGTTTATCATAAATACGAACACGATTAAACTAAATTAACTTCCAATATATTAAAGCAACTTATTATAGCTAAACTTATACCCTAGTCGTAAAAGATCAAACAAAAAATGGAAAGCACAAAATAAACAAAATAATAACCAAGAATAGAAAAAACCCAACAAACAAAAACAACTAAAGACATCATTGGATTATCCAGAAAGGTTAATAAAAAAAATACCACAAAATTTGATGCCTACATATATTAAACTATCATTATTCATAATAATCATATATTTTTATAAATTTAGCAAAATTTCCTCTATTTTTGTGATAGTTACCTCCTGTGAAACAAAAAATTTATCTTAACAATGCAGCCATCCATTTTAGAATAAAATATTATCGTAAAATTTAGATACTTACCAATTTATCTGCATGCTCATGATGGCTCAAAGATCCTCTAGTGTGCATGGCTAGACTCTCACCATCTGAACCTCCTCATCTGTTTGAAGAATTCCTCTTTGAAGTGGCAATTGCTTGGGGTGTTGTCCAGTATTGTTGCCAACATTTTGTATTTCTTCAAAAATAAAAGTAGGTCATACCCCACCCTTGTGTAGGTTAGATATAAATTCTTTATATGGTTGGCGGGCCCTCTTTTCCCATACTTCATAAATGACAACATCAAATTTTGAATCCCAAAAAAATTCTTTCTGATAAAAAATACATAATATAAATATTGTGAAGTACAATAGATATTTCATTAATATATGAAGTCAGTTATTTTGAAACAAAGAATGTAATTTATTTTTGGTACCTCAAACTCCTGATAAAAAAAATCTTTTGTCTGCAGAGACAGATTCTTCCATACATAACCCTTAATTTCTATCTTCTCTTTCAACTTTTTTTTTATCATTTTTAAGCAAATACCTGATGGAATAAGCCTATTAATATGAACAAATTTAGATCAGTTTCAAATTAAGTATCCATACCATCAGTATAAACTTATGTTTTATCTTCCAATAAATTTTTTTTTTAATTTAACTCACATATCATTGATAATCTTAATGTAAATTCTTCCATCAACTCTCTTAGCACTAGGCTGAGGGCCTCCTTCATGCTCAGCATGTACATTTGGTACATGTGTGGGCATAGATTTAGGGTCTGGCGTGTTAATGGATGTATTTACATGCTGTGCTGATATATTTGGGCTGTTGTATGCTAAATCACTTGGTAGATTAGGAGAGCCATCGGGGTTTGTAATTGGTGGAGGTAATGCCTCATATCGCTAGTGAGTATTTGGAGATGACGCACATAAACCTTCTGATCCTATAGAATGAGATGGGTGCACTTGTGCACTGTCATCTTCATTCAATGTTAATATGAACATAGGCAGCAACATTGACTTCTTTCTTTTGGGTGGCATATTTTCAACCTGAAAATCAAAGAAATAGATTATACTTATTCAATTGGAACAATATAATTACAACATATATAACAATACTACTTAAATGCAATAATAACACATTTTGGTTATGATATAATAAAACATACACAAATTAAGCACTATCATCACTTAATTGCACATCAAAATCATCCTTTATTTATAAATATTCAGAATTAAAGTCGGGCTAATCATCAGAATTCTACCCATCCATGGATTCCTCTTCCTCTCCAGATAAAATTTTTGCCCCTCATGGAATTGCTAATTTCCAACATTAAATAAATTGCAATGGAATATGTAAACCATTGCTAAATAAGGCGCCATGAGGGAAAAAAATTTGGGACCAAAAATACCAATCAAATTTAATTTCCATTGCTAAATTTGCAACGGAATTAGTTTTCCATTGCCATTTTGCAACCACTATCAATTCCGTTTCAAATTTAGCAATCGAATTCAAATTTCGTTGGTATTTTTAGTCCCAATTTTCTTCCCTTATGGTGCCTTATTTAGTAACGATTTAAATATTCCGTTGCTAATTTTAAACCTTAAATAAATTGCAACGAAATATGTAAACCGTTGCTAAATAAGGCACCATGAGGAACAAAAAATTTTAGGACCAAAAATATCAACCAAATATCATTTTCGTTGCTAAAATAGCAACGAATACGTAATTTCGTTGCTATTTTGAAACAAATTTAGCAACCGAAAAGCAATTCCGTTGGTTTTTTTGGTCTTAAAATTTTTTCCCTCCTGGCGCCTTACTTAGTAACAGTTAAGATATTCCGTTGCTAATTTCCAACCATAAATAAATTGCAACGAAATATTTTAATCGTTGGTAAATAAGGAGCCATGGGGGAAAATTTTGGGGACAAAAAAAAACTAACGAAAATTGATTTTGGTTTCTAAAATGGCAATGGAATTGCTTATCCGTTGCTATTTTGCAACAGAAAATCAATTATGTTGCCAATTTAGCAACTGAAATTAATTTCCGTTGGTATTTTTCATTCCCAAAATTTTTTTGCTTGCCTTCTTGGTGCCTTTATTTAGCAATGATTTAAATATTCCTTTGTTAAATTTCGTTGTTATTTTTTTGGCTCTAAAAGTTCCATCCTTTTTTAGCGATGGAATACAACCAATTTTTATTCCATTGCTAAAGCTAAAAACATCAAGAAATTTTAGCAACAAAATTCTTTTTTTTGTTGCTAAAATAGCAATGAAAATCAAATTATGTTTTTAAATTAGCAACGAAAAAGATTTTGTTTCTATTTTGACCTTTTTCTTGTAGTGAGATTTGCAGGGTAGATTTTATTAATCACTTGGTACTGAATTTTTTTTATGACAAAATGGACACTTTAAACATTTAAATGTCTTCTTGAAATTTACTTCTTTATGTATCAAGTTCCCCAAGAATTAAGAATTAAACAATTTGAACTAGTATATTCTGATGGGGATATATTTGAAGTCCTATTTTGAAAATTTCTAGGAATGATTGAGAAAGAATTTGATCATACTCTCTTAATAAAGTTTTTCTCTTTTGTGTCTAGTTTCTAGGAAAATTTATGTCATATCAAAGTGTTACAGTGAATCTTCATTGGTGACATCATATGGTTATTTAAGTTATTTATCCTTTTAGTGATGATAACTAGTTATGTAACATAGCAGTCAAATCTCAATTTATTTTAGCAATGAAAGGTTACTATTCATTTGGTAAAATTTCAGTAGAATAACGGCTATAAAGTCATACTATCCAAACCTGCAAATCATCAAAATAACACTCCTAATAGACAACCTCCACCTCCAATACTCCAATAACTACACAACACTTTTAATTTCAATCACAATCAATCATCACAACATATATAACATAACCATCATTCATGTAATTGCCATAATATGAGTTTACTATTATTTAGCATTCGCTACATAACATATTACATACTAATGTTTCATCCTAGTACATGATACATAAGTTTCCTACAATCCATAAAAAAAAAACTCCATATGTACATGCCATTTATTCTTCTTCACTTCGTCTTCAGATACCTATCCCTATACGCAGTCAAACAAACCATGTGCTAAACAATGATGTTGCCTAGTGGTGGATACACTACACAAAATTTCATTTAGCAGTATAATATGCAAAATTACCTTTTTACCCCCTTTTTGTTATTTGTTGCCATTTAACTTAGAATTTGTTCCCTTAATGCTTAAAATACCTTTTTGTCCCTTAATCTTTTATTCTTCTACTATTCCTCACATATTCCTTACTTTAGTAGCAAATTACAAGTTAGTCCCTAAACCTTCCTTTTTACATGTATTATATTATTTTTTCATTAATTTTTGTTCTTTTTTCTTTCTTTGGCTTTAATTCCACCTTAAGCCTAAAAATTACATTTTAGTCCTTATACTTACTTATGAAGTGGTAAATTACAATTTGGCCACTATAACTTTTCCATAATTATGATGTTACCTTTCCTTGTTTATTTGACAATTTTAGCTCCTGTAAACATATTTTCAATGTAAATATATGATTTTAACCTTATTTCTTGTGTAATTACATTTTTACCCTTTTTAAACCGGTTAATCTCATTTTTCATCTTTTTCAT
>JBBPFJ010000051.1:923450-969450 GCA_037975025.1 Excoecaria agallocha
ATGCACTATATTTTTAACAAGCTTTGAATAAAATTTCTTAGAAACCAAACCATCAGCAGAATCACTCTCCTCCATGTGTATGACATGAAACTCGAAGTGCCTCATTCCTAAAAGCAGAAACTCAACTAATTACACATATTTATAGAACCTTAAATCATGCCATCGAATACAAATGAAAATTAGCATTTCTAGCCATAAATCTAGAGAAGAAAGTCTATGGAGTTTGATATGCAAACAAATCATTTTCCCATTCATGAGCCAATGCGTGAATAAGCAAGAATAGACAAATGCCTTACATTAGATTTAGTATTTAAATGGGTCAAGCTGTTCAAGATATAAACTTTATATATTCCATATGAAAACACATTGTTTCCTCATGAAATTTTGTAACCTGTTCGTCGTCAACTTTTAACAGCTAACTTTTTGATGTCTCTAGTTTAATCCTTTAATAATTTATCAAATCTCAATATTTTCTTTCACTTTAGACCTTTTATTCAAATTTAGCATGCAAAACTTCCTAATGCTCCTTTGCTACGTTCTAGGAAAATAAATGAAATTAAATGATAAAATAATTATACACTTATATAATACAATAATTGATAATATTTCATTATATATAATAAATATATTTAATTACATTATTAATTTAGATATTCATAAAGGTATTGTCCTAAAAATATATGAGTATTAGTTAATTGATACTCATAGTAAATGAAATTAATTGATAAAGTACTTATATGATAAATTGATTAACTTAAATATTTATATAAAAATTTATAAAGAAAATTAAATAGTAGTTGAGTGATATTAAAAATAGATTAAATTAAATACAAATTATTTTAGTTATATGTTCATATTTATATTCATATATATAGAATGATTATTATAATAATTTAATTTCTTTTCTTAATAATTAAAATATTTAGTTTAATTTATTAACTAATTATTATCTAAATTTTATGTATTAAAATATATAACTTAAATAATTATGAACTTAAATTTATGCAGTAAATATAAAATAAAAATTATAAGTAATATTTATATATAAATTACTAGTATTATATATAATAATTAATAAATATCGATTCTTTCGGTATAATTCGGTACAAGATAATTCGGTACAGTTCAATACAGTTTTCGATTAAATATTTAGATCCGTTCTAAATAAAGTCAATGGTACACTTCGGTTTGGTTCTAGAAAAAAAGGTAAAGGTACAGTTCGATTCTGAATCTTTTTCTTCGATTCTTTGGTTCTAGTAAAAAAAAATCTAATTTTCCTCGCTACCCATTAAACACTTCCAAAACCTAAAGGCCTAACCTTAATAATCATTTAAAGGTCCTTGAGTTCTCCTTCATTTCTTTTTCATATTAATTTTAATTTTTAATATATTAGACTTGTTCTTATTTTTAATTTTGGAAAAATAGAACCATAATCCAATCTATATAATTGAGTTCTTCATATGCTAAATTAATTTTTTTATTTATTAAAATAAATGAATCAATTTGCTTTTTTACATTTAATTCTTTTTCCCCCTTTGGGAAGAATAGCATCGTTTCTATTTTTTTTTCTCTTTTATCCAATTAGCTAGTCCAACCTATGGAATAAGCTCCATTTATATTATGAAATCCACTTACTATTCACTTATTGAATAAATTGGATTATTTTTTTTCTTTTCGTTTCAGTTATAATTTTAATTTCTTTTCAAAAATAAAATGCCAGTCTAGTTTTCTATTCATTTGTTGAAAAACGTGTAATGTCTTTCTTTGAACAAATTATACAAGTCTTTGATTTTTGGGTAACTAGCTTCAGACAACCACACAGGTTGTAGGTACAAATAGGTTGGATTAAGCGAATTTGGGTTGAGTCCTAAATTGGGGATTAAAAATGGATGAGTCATGGATAGGCCAATGTCCGAAAGGGTTGGCTGAGTATGGGTAAATCCATGAGTTTGCTACATGTTGGTCCAAATGGACTGCATGTTGGTACAGATGGATTGGATAGTGGCCCAAATGGGCATATGGTAGCTTTAATGAGCAAAGTTGTAGGTTAACCCATTTAATTCAGTAATTAATGAAAATTCACTTTTGATACAATTATGAGATACTAAATAAGATGAGCTGAGTTCAGACAAAATCGAAATGGGTTGGTTTTGGGCTGAGTATAATTAAAATTTGAAAATTATTTTTCTGCACGTTTATAAAAATAATATATAAGCCTACTTCAGGTTAAACTGGATTAGGATAGGCCAAACCTAACCGAAATTTAAAAATTCTTTTTCTACATAAGCCTACATAAATAACATCTAAACCTATTTTGGACTGGGCTAGACTCGACCAATTTTGGATGGAGTTAGGATGGGTTGAGCTGGGCCTAACCTGAATTTGAAGATGTTTTTTTACACAAACTTGCGTGAATAAAATATTAATTTACTTCAAAATGGTTTGGATAGGGTTTCGTTTGGGGAGGGACGGGATGAATTGAATTTGGACAGGCCTAATCAAATTTGAAGATTTTTTTCTACGTAAGCAAATATAAATAAAATCTAGGTCTATTTCGAGCCGAGCCAGGTTCAAGTGGGCTCGATTGAGTTCAAGTAGGAATGAGATGGATCAGGTTTGGGCTTACTCAAAATTTGAAGTTTTTTTTACACAAGACTGTATAAATAAAATAAAAGCCTATTTTAGATTAAACTAAGTTAGATTTGATACAAGCTGAGTTCAAGCCAGATTGAAATGGGTCAGGTTCGGGTCAGGATAGGATGGGTTAGATTTGGGTTGGGCCTAAATAAAATTTAAAGATTTTTTCTATATAATCCTGCATAAATAAAATCTAGAACTATTTTAGGCTGGATTAGGTTTAGATCTGGGATGGTTCACGTTCGGGTCGAATCGAGATAGGTTTGAAAGTTAAGCCTAATAGAAATTTGAAGATTTTTTTTTTCACAAGCTTGTGTAAATAAAATTCAAGCCTATTTTGGGCTGGACCAGGTTTGAGTTGGGATGTGGCAAGTTTGGCTTGGACTGTGATAGGTTTGGGTTAGGTCAGTTTTGGGCTTGGATGGACTAAAACTTGATTGGACATACTTGGTATGAAAAATAATGTAGTTGGTATAAATTAAATATATTGACTAATTTTGTATAGTTGATATCCATTTGGTCATATGAAACATGTGAAGGGATATCACATGGCATATACATGATGATCACACAGTGAAAAAATTAAAAATTTAGATCATACATGCCACGCAATATGCAACAATGAATCAAATCATGCAATTTTAGGGTTTTGAAAAACTTACAACCTTAGATGCACTTCAAAACTTGATTTTGATGATGAACAGCAAATAAGATGGAATTATATGCCTTAGATCTTGAGCACCAATGCCAAAAGAGCTGCCTTTATGCCACTCCTCTCTATGCTCACACACACACTAGCAAGGATGGCTTAAAATAAGAGTGTTAGCTCTAATCTTTTAGTATTTGGTAATGGGATTGGTTGAAGCCACAAGATCTTATCTTGTTCTTCTTTTAGGTTGCTATTGCTGCCTAAGAACACAAGAGATGAAGAAAGAATTATTTCTCTTGAGAGTGGTGGCACTAGAGAGAAATTGTCACCTTAGGTCAAAAGAATTAATCAATTTATATCATTAATTTAGGAAAGATGTGAATGCTGAAATCCCCTTGGAATAATGAATATTTTTAGCCTCCATCACTTCCTAATTAAGTGATTTAAATTGATCCAAATGCTCTTAGGTTTCAAATTCAAATGAAATTAGTCATTTAATAAAAAATCAACCACTTCATTAGGGATTAATAGTTGCCGAAATTTACTAGGATTTTTCCTTGAATTTTCAGTCACATTATCTCCCTCTTAAGTGTTTGATTTTGATTTAAATACAATTTAGAATTTAATACTCAATTAAATTAATTACCCTAAGATAATTAATTAATTAATTGAAATTAAACCTAGTGCATAGCGAATATTTCTCTCATGGACCAAATGTTTAACAGATTTGCCTTAAACAGCTAGTTGTTTAAGGCAAAAAACTTGATTAATAGATTTCCCTTAAACAACTAGCTATTTAAGGTAAAAAACTATTTATGAGAATTGGTTCAATTAGCAATTTTAATACCCATTACATGCATTAATTTGACTTTAAATAAAAGTCCAAATTAATGCCAATACACTATTTAAATATTTTAAGCCCAATGTTTTGTATGCGATCCTATAGGTCCATTTAATATTGGCAATGAATTAATAAATTAATTCAAAGGCTATACATATTATTTAGCAAGATATTATAGCATTCCAAATTAAATGAAAATGCAAATGGCATTTAGTGACCTAATGCAATTTTGCATAGTCCCTTACCCTTAAATATCAGAATTTATATAAGGCATGGAACTAGTCATCCTTATATATATTAATTCCTTTCTTGATATTTCAGTGACACTGAACTCTCAGATAAATAATGATTACTCATTATTTTATCTCGATATGGCCATACACTTCTCAATTCACTGATCAAGTGGCAATGATATTTTCTCTCTTATTGAGAGAGGTAATTCCTTCACTTCTCTCATGCTCTCTAACATGAATTAGTGCATACCCATACTTGTCACCCTGTTACAAGTACGTTAGGTGTATGTCAAAGTACACAGTAATTCATAAAGAGTTTCATAGAGATTTTAGGTCTAAGAACTCCGAAGCAAAACTTGCACATGAGAAACACTTATGACTTGTGCCATATAGTGTTCTCATGAACAGATCAAATCCCGATACCATGTTCTAGAAATGTATATATGATCTCTGATTGACACTCTTGTCCTTATGGTCTGTAAGATAGAACTCATCTTATTAGAGAGAGCATACTAGTCTTAATTCATTTGTTATTCCCATAACAACGACTGACTAGGGATATTTAGAATGAAGTCTCTATTGTTTCAAGGTCTTACAACCATATGCCTCACACATGATAACTTAAACTGAAACAATATTATTGGATAGTTCTATCAATTGATATGTACAGAAATACAATAGATAAAACAAATGCCTCATTTGTTAAATTAAGTTTTTTATAACAATGAATTGGGGCTAGGGCTTACACTAATAATCTCCCACTAGCATTAGTCCCAATTGAGCATAGCCCTAATACCGAACGCTCTCAAATGAGTTTTGTACAGATTTGGACAACTGTTTTATCAAAGGATCTGCTACATTATTTTCACTTGCTATCTTGCTAACCTTGACGTCCCTACGATCAATGATCTCTCTGATTAGGTGGTACCTCCTGAGTATGTATTTGAATTTCTGATGTGACCGGTGCTCTTTGGCCTGTGTGATGGCCCTATTATTGTCATAGAAAATTTTTAATGGATCTAGGATGCTTGGGACCACTCCTAATCTAGAATTGAAATTTTTAATCCAAATAGCTTCTTTTATAGCTTTACTTGTTGCAATATACTTAGATTCTGTAGTTGAGTTGGCAACGGTCTCTTGCTTTGAGCTTCTCCAGCTGATAGCACCACTGTTTAAAATAAAAACAAAACTAGATTGCGATCTTGAGTCCTGAGTGCTGGTTTGAAAAGTAGCATCAACATAACCTTGTATGATGAGCTCTTCTTGATCACCATACACCAAGAAGTGATCCTTAGTCCTTTGCAGGTACTTTAGAATCCCCTTTACAGCAGACCAGTGCTTTTCACCAGGGTCTTTCTAAACCTACTGGTTATACTCAGTGCATGAGCAACATCCAACCTAGTACATAACATAGCGTACATGATAGATCCAATAGCAGATGCATATGGGATTCTACTCATGTTGTCCCTCTCCTCTTTAGTTTTAGGACATTATTCTTTAGTCAAAGGAACTCCCAAAGCCAAAGGTATGTACCCTTTCTTTGAGTCCCCTATACTAAAATGCTTTAGTACTTTGTCTATGTACTTTTCTTGACTTAGTCCCAAAAGCCAATTCAATCTATCTTTATAGATCCGAATACTAAGTATTGTCTCGGCTTCACCTAAGTCTTTCATTGAGAAATACTTCCCTAACCATTGCTTAACCTTTTACAATGTTGGAATGTCATTCCCAATGAGAAGGATGTCGTCCATATATAGGACCAGAAATACTATTATGCTCCCACTAACCTTCTTGTACACACAACACTTATCTTCATTTTTTATGAAGTCAAATTCTTTGTCTGCTTTATCAAAACGGAGATTCCAACTCTAGGATGCTTGCTTTAATCCATAAATGGATTTTCGAAGCTTGTAAACCTTATTAGGATGCTTGGGATTGACAAAACCCTCAAGCTGTGTCATATACACATCTTCAAGTAGATTTCCATTAATGAAAGCAGTTTTAACATCCATTTGCCATATCTCATAGTCATGATATGCAGCTATGGCAAGCAAGATCCTAATGGACTTGACCATTACTATAGGTGAAAAGGTCTCATCATAGTCTACAACACGAGTTTGCCGAAAACCTTTTGCTACCAATCAACCTTTGTAGGTCTCATCAGCTTTGAGTTTAAATAGCCACTTGCATTCAATTACCTTAGCACCTTTCAGTGGATCAACCAAGGTCCAAACCTGATTATTGTACATTGATTGCATCTCGAATTTCATTGCTTTAAGCCAATTTTCTGAGTCAGGGCTCTCAATAGCTTCTCGATAGGTAGATGGATCCTCACAATCCACTAACTCATTAGTGTCACTATCGGTGATTAGAAATCCATATCTCTCAATCTCCCGACTTACCTTATCAGACCTTCTAGGTTTTTGTGCAATGGGTTCTTATTCCACAACTGGTTGTGAACTTGATCCCATTTCCAACTCATCCTCTACAAGAGTTTATGGCACTTGAATTTCTCCAATTTCTACTTTACTCCTACAGTCTTTCTTGAGAAGGAATTCCTTTTCGAAGAAAATAGCCTTGCGAGCAACAAATACTTTGTTCTCGACTTGTGAGTAAACGTGGTACCCCTTTGTTTCTTTGGGACAACCCATAAATAAGCAGATAGTAGATTTGGATGCTAGTTTGTCAGATGTTAATTTCTTAACATGTGCTTCACAACCCCACATCCTGAGAAATGACATATTGGGTTCTTTTGCAGTCCATACCTTATATGGTGTCTTTTCAACTACTTTAGTTGGAGTACGGTTCAATAGAAATGTAGCAGTTTCTAATGCATAACCCCAAAAAGAGACAGGAAGATTAGCTTGACTCATCATTGATCGAACCATGTCTAATAGAGTTCGATTTCTCCTTTCGGACACACCATTCCATTATGGTGTTCCAGGAGGAGTGAGCTGTGAAATAATTCCACACTCCTTTAGATGACCTTCAAACTCTTGGCTTAAGTATTTGCCACCTCGATTTGATCGAATGGCTTTTATACTTTTGCTAAGTTGGTTTTCTACTTCGTTCTTAAACTCTTTGAATTTTTCAAAAGTTTCATACTTGTGCTTCATTAGATAGACATAGCCATATCTACTGAAGTCATCTGTGAATGTCACGAAGTAATTAAAACCACCTCTAGCTTGTATACTTAATGGTCCACATACATCGGTGTGTATTAGTTCCAATAAGTCACTAGTCCTCTCACCTTTCTTGTTAAAAGGACTCTTTGTCATCTTTCCATGCAAACATGGCTCGCATGTGTCATAAGATTCTAAGTCGAATGACCCAAGCACTCTAGATTTATGGAGTCTTGAAATGCATTTTTCATTTGCATGTCCTAAACGACAATGCCAGAAGTAAGTAGGGTTCAATTCATTTGATTTAACCCTTTTTGTATTAATGTTGTATATAGACTCTTTGTTTTGTAGATCAAGGATATAAAGGCCATTTTGTAACATGGCATTGCCATATGAAATGCCTTGGCGATGAATACGAATATTGCCATTATTAATAACAAAAGCAAATCCATCCATATCCAAACAAGAAACTAAAATAATGTTTCTACTCATAGCAGGCACATAATAACAATATTTCAAATCTAAACAAAGTTCGGAAGGTAAAGTGAGTTGATAGTCGCCTATCTCTATTGCAGCAACTCATGCTCCATTCCCTATACGAAGGTCCACTTCATTCTTCCTAAGTAACCGCCTATTTCATAACCCCTGCATATTTGAACAAATGTGAGAACCACAACCAGTATCCAATAATGATTACTCATTATTTCATCTCAGTATGGCCATACACTTCTCGATTCACTGATCAAGTGGCCAATGATATTTTCTCTCTTATTGAGAGGGGTAATCCCTTCATTTCTGTCATGCTCTCTAACATACATTAGTGCATACCCACACTTGTCACCCTGTTACGAGTACGTTAGGTGTATATCAAAGTACACAGTAACTCCTAAAGAGTTTCATAGATATTTTAGTTCTAAGAACTCCGATGCAAAACTTACACATGAGAAACACTTATGACTTGTACCATGTAGTATTCTCATGAATGGATCGAGTCCAGATATCATGTTCTAGACATGTATCTATGATCTCTGATTGACAATCTTGTCCTTATGATCCATAAGAAAGAACTCATCTTATTAGAGAGAGCATACTAGTCTTAATTCATTTGTTATTCCCACAACAACAACTGACTAGGGATATTTAGAATGAAGTCTCTATTATTTCAAGGTCTTACAACCATATGCCTCACACATGATAACTTAAACTGAAACAACATTGTTGGAGAGTTCTATCAATTGACATGCACAGGAATACAATAGATAAAACAAATGCCTCATTCATTAACTTAAGTATTTTATAACAATGCATTGGAGTTAGGGCTTACTGTAATAACATGCCCATTTGAGTCAAAATGTAATGGGATTATATTGAGTTGATCTAGATGGGCATGCTTGTGAATTAGAGTGGGTTTGAGTTAATTTTTTGGATGAATTTAGATGAGATTTTTGGATTGGACCAAATTTACCACCCATACTAGCACAGCTGTGATGCCTTGGGGCACACAGTTCTGTACCTCTTTGGGAACATAATTGTTTCTTTTTTTTTCTTTATTTTATTATTTACTTTATTTATTATTTATTTTATAAATATGCATTTTATTTGTCTTTATTTTTTATTCCACGTTTTCTTATTTTTATGTTTTTTTAATAATTATTTTATGATATAATACATAAAATCCCCCTTAAACTATCACTCATTATTAGCTTTCCACCTTGAAGTAATCGCGAACCATTTTACCCCCTCTTACTTGGTAAAATAATACCAAATACCCCTCCTAAATGCCAATATAGCATAAAGTGTGCATTATATGCTCTGAAAGCATGTGAATCTGAAGAATAATATGGCACGTTGCATTTTTATGACAAAAAAAGTTAATATTTAAGTTAAAGAAAAATCAAAAATGAAAGAAAAAAACCCACAATAGTTATTTGTTTCTTCTCCATTACAATGACCGTCTTCTTCCATAAAATTTACAAAGCATTGCTCATGAACGTCACTTTCTCTTGCCTAAAATTTATTGAGACTATTGCTTATTTAAGGTAACACCTACTTATACTTATCACTAGAATCAAAATCAGAATCAACACAGGGTAAACGATTCATTTGATGCGAAAGATTTCAATTGAAAAAACGAAGGTGAATCAAATGGTTCTTGTTTATGATTGTGGAAAATTTTCTTAATTGAAAATTAGTTGGACAAATGGAAATTTGGAGAAGAGATTTAATCGATGTATGAAATATGGAGTAGGTTTCAATAAAAGATGTTGATGCTTTAGTTTGGAGATTGATTGAGGAGTCTTATTTTCTACTAATAGGTTTATGGTGCTATTTCATGTGAGTGGTGTGATCCTCTAATTATTGAGCATGCTAAAGTAATTATCCTAGGACTTCTAATGCGGAAAAAAAATTTGGAGGTAGAATTGAGGCGGAAGAAGTTGGTTTAACTGAAGTTTTTGGTTTCCTTTGTTACATATATAACATTTATATATTTTTTAAAAATATGTAAATAAAAAGACATAGTGAACACATAAATATCTTACTTTTGGATAGAAATACAAAAATTATTGAAGTAATAATCTAAATATTCTTATAAGTATAATCTCATTCCAATTCCATTGCAAAAGCAATGGACAAAAGGTTCTAATAAAGCAATAATCTGGTAAATATGCATAATCTCATTCCAATAGAGTTTGAAAAAGCAATGGATATAAGGTTCTAAGTGTCCCATACAAAATATAAAAAACATAGGATTCACAATATATAAGAAACATCAATTGACAAAGTAGGAATTTGATTCAATCAAATAAGACTCAAATTCTCCATGAAATATGATTTTAAGCATTGTAACTACTTTGGCTTGGATTTTGACTTTGTCCAACACTTTGAGTAGCTACTCTTGCTCTATTCCTCATTAATATCTCATTCCTAACCCTTTTTTAGTGGAGCTGATTAGAAGAGATAGCTTTATGACCTTTGAACTTTAGATTTTTGCTTGGTTTATATCAAATATCCCCTATTATAGAAGCAGAGCTCTTTGTTGTTCTAATTCCAGTGGCAATAACTCTCTGACTAGTTAAACCATGCTGCAAAGAAAACAATCATCACCCATTATGCAAACAACAAAATGTGATCAACAATCAATCAAAAATACTAGCTATGAACACTTACATTTTGTCATGTAAAACCACTTTCAACTATGAACACTCCATGCACAACAATCATTTTCCTTTTTTTTTTACAATAGACCCTTCATTACTTTGATTTTCTCTAGCCACTCCTTTCCCCTCATTTCCAACCATATTTGTATGCAAATTTTAAACAAAAAGAAACACAACATAGATAATCAACTACATAATTATGCAATTCATGTAAAAACAAGACAAATTGAGTAATTACCTTTTATAGACAACATCTCTTGTTGTGACTTGTGGATTTTCATATTAAGCACCTCATTGCTATGCCTCTCATTGATAGCTTGCCAATTTTATTTTTTTTCACTTATTTCCTTTCTCCTATTTTTCTTAGGTCTACCTAGCATTTTCTTCACTTCTAGAGGTTCTACTATTGGGTGCTCACTAGATGGCCACATTTCAATGTTTGGCAAAGGTTGGAAAAAATTGGAATAAGCTTTAAGGTAGGTTTCTTTGCAATACCATTAGGAAATGTGATTGATTGTGTCTATATGCCTATGATGCATTGTTGCTTTAGCATGGGCACAATGAATGCCCTTCAGATTCCAGCTTCTACAAATACATTATGACTTACTTAAATCAACAGTGTGCTTATAAGAAGCTTCCATCACATCAAAAACATAATCTCCATTCCACTCAATCGTACATTTCATTGAGTTCTCCATATTATTTATGTACACCTCCATTGCCATTGGTGAAATATCGTTGATCCAAGTTCCTACAAATTCCCTCATTTGTCTTATCCTTCCCATTACTTTAATCTTAATTTGTACAAACATGGTGATTATAGTTTTATTTTTTGGACCCAAAATCCAAGCATTGAAGGTCTCTGCTATATTATTATCAACAATGTTATAACAATTAAAGTCAAAGAAGTAGGCTTTGCACCACTTTTCTTTGTTATAACATATCAAATCTTCAACTATCCCATTCCCTAATTTATTTGAATTATCTAATACATCCTTTAATTGAACCTCAAATGTAGTTCTTGCACACTTCTAGAATCTTTTTCTTCTTTCTATACCCCTCCATTTGTTTGCCTATTGTAAAAGAATATGCTTAGCACAATGCCTATATTCAGAACTGGGTAGCAATTCTTCAATGGCATTGATTAGACCCTGTTTGATGTAGTTACGAATGTAAAACAACATATCTTAACCATTTACATACATGTAAATAAAAATTTCAAAATAATAGAGAATCAGTTAAAATTGTACACCTTTTGCAGTTTTTACATTATATAAGCTAGTCACCATCACCAATATTCAAATCATCTCTTAACAATCTCACAAACCATGTCTAAGTTAAGGTTGTTTCTATCCCCATAACTACTCACGCAATTGGGAACATTCGGTTGTTCCTATCTTTGGTAACAACTACCAATAATTGCCCTGTACACATACCCTTAAGAAAAAACCCATCTAAACCTAAAAATCTTCTATAGCCATTTAAAAAACCCCTTTTTATAGCTGCAAAACAGATATAGAAACCCAAAAATCTCTTTCTACCACCCTCAATATCTTTAACTTTAACTATACAAGTACTTGGATTTGTTTCAAACAAAATATCCCTATAGTTAAATATTCTTCCAAATTCAATCCCATGGTCACCCATAATCTCTTTCATAACTATAGCTTTAACATCCCCTACAACACTTTTGGCCATATAAGGTCCCAAATCATCCCTTACTAAGTTTTGTAACTGCCACTACTCGATCTCTGGTTAGGATATTATTCTATTTCTGTAATACTTTGTAAGGAACTTGGAATTACATTACTTGTTCCTATTTGTTTTATAACATCTATGAACTGGTCTGTAAGTTTTTATGTTGAAATTTTGACTATTACCCTCTAAGCTAGCATAAAGTAACCATGGATAACTACTTTTGCATCTAACCCTCACCTTTGCCTTTTCATTCACATATTTACCTAATTGTACCCCCTTTTTCTATTACATAAATAGTAACAACCTTTTTAAATTCATACGCACTCTCAAACATCATCCCTATTTCCCATACCACTTTTGTACAACTTGGGTCACATATAACTCTTTTTTTTCCTTCTTTCTGGAAGTCAAACAACTTTTTCAGTTTCTGTATCACTATCATACCTTAGATCTACCTCTTCTTCATTTTTAGACTAAAAAACTAATAGGATCTAAGCTATCATAATATGGCTAATCACCTTTAAACTTCCCATCTAAATTCTTGTCTCTCTGTGTCTCATTGTAGCCTACATCAGGCCTAATTTTTCCTAAAGGTATTTCCTCATTAACTTCTTTTCCTTTTTATTTTTTTCTTGTTTCTCCTTATATAAGTCCTTACTTCCTCTTTTAATCCTCTAAATTCTTCATGCACATCACTACCATAGTCAACATCAAACTCTTCAAAATTTTGATATTCTTCTTTACTACTTTCAACCTCATAATCTTTATCTTCAATATCCCTATCTCTCTTTGAAATGTTTTCCTCTGTAACAAGTTTAAAGATGTTATCTGCAAGTAAGCTATCATAAATTCTCTCACCTACCTTGCTACTGGATGCCTTAATAGCATCTTTTGTACTACTTAAATATCCTAACACAGAGTGGTCCACACATTTCTTTTGCATTGAATTCTCACCCATGTGAGAGTAGTAAACCTTAATTGTATCACCACTATCAAAACCTTTTAAAATACCTATTAAGTCTTTGTAACAATTAAATTCCACCAAATTACCCCCTTTTGCTAACATAACATACAATATCCCTAAATTATCAAATCCAAATTCCTTACCATAATCACAGAGTTCTAGTAATGATAGTTGGTCCATATCTAAATTAATTATATGTTCTACCTTACCCCCTAAGTACAAAAGACCCCTTTCCTTAATGGGCAACCCACCAATATGCATTCTAATGCTAATATGCTTACTGACCATCGACATTTTTTGTCGACAAATGAAAAAATGCCAAATGAAAAAACACAGTAAATTTCTATACCACAACCAAATAGGAACCAAACAAAAAACAAATTTCATATGATTTTCAACATATTAGGTCCCATGCAAGTGAAATTCTAAAAAAGCCCTAATTTTTTTCAATATTATTGTAATATCTAATTGACATGTGCAACAACAACAAACACAAAATAACATACCTTTTTCACTTTCTTGGGTTTAATTTTACATGAATTTTTTTCAAAGTATTCAACCTTCTCACTTTTTCTCTATTCTTTTTAATGCTAAAAGTAGCAACAAAATCATGCTCCTCTATCTTCAAGAAGATTAGTAGCTGCTAATTAGGATATTTTTCTTCTCTTTAATTGTTGAGGTTAAAAATGTGGAATTTAAATCTTTGAAATCCCTTTGATTCTATGGCTTAAGCAAAGATGATTTTCTGCAACTTTTGTTTCAATTTTTTTTAATAAGTTGGTAGCATTTAAGTTGGGAGATAAAAGGTTAAGTTGGGAGATAAATGGGTGGTTGGCCGAGATAATAACTTTTAGGTGAGAGAAATAAATTTAATTTTATATTTAGTAATTTATTGCATTATTAATTATATTTAAATATTTTAATAATTTTCTAATTACCACGTCAGATGTGTGTATTTTAAGTTTTTATATGAACTAGGTCATTGGTATTCAGAGGGTTATTTGGTATAATTTTACCAAGTTCGAGAGGGTAAAATGACTTGCGATTACTTCTAGGTGGAAATCTGATAATGAGTGATAGTTTGAGGAGGATTTTATATATTATCCCTTATTTTATTTACCTTTTTAATGTCTTTTCATTTTATATAATGCTTTTTATTTTATTCCCTTTTTATTTAATTATTGTAATATCTATATTGCATTTCTGGCATGTTAATTTAAATTGGCATATTATCTTATCTTTATTTTTAGCTTCAAAAATATTACAATTCATTATTGAAGTATTGAACCTTTACGTTTTTATATATTAGGTCCTTATATTTTAAAATGTTGCCATTGAACCCTTGTGAAAAAAACGTTAAAGTTCAAGAACCTTATAAGATTTTTTCCTTTTCATTATCTTGATTTTATTTGTTTATTTGATTTGATTATGTTTCTATTTCCTTTTGTTTGAACTTACTAAAATATCTTCTTTTTTTAGAAAAAAAGAGAAAGAAACAAAATAAAGTAGAATAACTCCAAAACTATAGATTGTAAGAAATAAGAGCCTGCCTTATCACTAAGAAGCAAATGCAAAATGCAAAAGGGAGGCCAACTATTCTAAAAACTTGCCTAGACTTATCAAAAGCCAAATTGGCTAATTTGTCAGTAATAAAGTTAGTTTCCCTATAAATGTGGTTGTGCTGAATAACCCAATCTTTGGCCATTAGAAGCCTGACCCTTTTAATAAGATCCATGTTAGCAATAGGAAATGAATGATCACAATATAGAGCATGAATGACACTAGAGTTGTCGATTTGAACTTTAATATTCTTCTAACCTTTGTTCCAATCCTCCTTCAAACCATAATAGACTCCCTAGAGCTCAGCTTTCTAAATAGTACAATGATCAAATTTTGTGGAGAAACCCCCTAACCAATCATCATAAGTATTGTGAAAAACTCCACTTGCAGTACTAGCTCTAATACTAGAACGATAAGCTTTAACAATGTTTAAAATTATGTCATCCTAGAAGGAAGAATTCCAACCCTTAAATGTTCTTATCTCATTAAAGGGAAATTATATACTCCATAAATCAAAGCACTAGCATCTATACTTAATTGAACAAATATAGAAATCATCATCACCTTATAAGGAAAAAATGACTTCTTTGTTTTCAAAACCATAAAGTTTGTGCCAGTTAAGGATATGCCAAACATATAATACCAAAAATATAAGCCCAATTTCCATTCAAATGACTATGGAATCGATCACAAAAAAATTATTGAACAACTAAATTGAAACCAACATCCTAACAAAAGCTGTTAAATCCTTGTTACTAAGGAACTTTTGCCCTGGGTCTATCATGTAATAATCTATAAGAAAATGAATAATGGACTTAGGCTCATTATTGCATAAAGGAAAATATCAACAAATGATGAGTAAATGATTATGATAGGTGATCCAGAGAAAAGAAGCCACCTTTAAACATGCTTCCAAAGGTTCTTAATATGATAATTATGAGACATACTAAGAGCATCCTAAGAAAAAAAAAATTCCACTTGAAATGTAGAGCCAATAACAAATGTTAGCTCGCAAGTCAACATTAGAAGGACAATAATTCACAATAGAATCAACCACACCCAAATCAAAATTGAATGAGAATAGAGATTTATTCCGTTGTCCGTCACTAGAAATCACATCTTTAACTTTCTAGTCTTGAATATTAGGAAGAAACTCAAAATTTGCACAAAAGCCAAAATAGTATCTCCAACTAGTAGTTAAACCAGAATGAACAAGAAAGCCTATTTCCTAAAGAGCAAGTTGAATTATTGATGAAAAAATTCCAATTTCTTCATATCACTTTTCAAAAAGGAGAGCCATTATGTTCTAAGAAAACATTGGTGGGATTGTGAAAATTAAACTTGTATTTGTTGCCCAAAATTTAGACCTAAATAGAGTGAGGCTTAATAAGAATTATCCAACCAAGTTTGGCAATAAAGGCCAATTTAAAATAATGAATATTATTAATACCTAAACCTTAATGATTCTTAGGTCGATAAGCTATCTCTTAATTAATAAAATGAATTTTCTTATCAATACTTTGAGAGCACTATAAAAAAACATTACATAATTTTTCATTGTGATTATAGATTATAATAGGAAGGATGCATGACTGAAGAATATAAGTGGAATGGCCAAGGATGTATTGAATTAAACACAGTAATGCTACCAACCATAGAGAATGTATTAGCATTCTTAAAACTAAGCCTTTTCTGAACTTTGTCTAAAAGAAGTCAAAGTTCTTAACAATATTACCCCTATGTAAAATAGACACACCTAGATAGTGCCCTATATCCCAGGTGAAATTAAAGCCAGAAGCATTTTGAATACTAATAGCTATAACATAATTCACACTAGCTCAAATGCAGCAAGAGGCCTTACAAAAATTAGCATTTTACCCTGACCAATTACAAAAAACTTAAAGAACATTTATGAAAACTTCCACTTGATCCTCTATAGCTTGATAGAATAAAAAAAGATCATCTATAAAAGAAAATGAGAAAGAGAGGGGCTATTTTTCATAAGTTATATAGGACACCATATGCCTTATTGGGCAGCTTTATGAATACCCTAAGACATTGTTTTTATAAAAAAAAAAGATAAGGGCAGAGGGGATCCCCTTGCTGTTGTGTCATGTGCCGAAACCCTGATTTATATCCACCTTTTTCTCAAAAGTCCGATTTGAAAACCTAAGATCGAACGAAGGTTCTTTTAACTCGTGAAGGTTGATTGCTTTGCGATGGATAGGGATTTAACCCAATTTGCCAAGTCTCAGGCCTTAAAAAGGCATGAGATAGTGTCACGAGGTACCCCTATGCCATTGTTAACGATCAACTTATGAGGGCGTTTGTTGGCACCACATGGTAGGTATTATGGAGTCACCACCCAATAAAATATAGGGAAATGAGTTCTAACCTTATAAAGCCAAAACCAGTGATAGTTCAAGACCTCACTCATATTCATGCCCTTAGTTAGTGTTATAAAAATGGGTTTTTTTGATTAATTATTTTCTCTCTTTTCTCACATGAGTTACCATGCTAGAAAAGTGAGGCATACTTAAGCACATTAGAAAGATGTAAAGCATATATATAAAAGCTATAAAAGTATGGCATAGAAAGCATTATAGGGATATGGTATAAGAAGCAGTGAGGGATATAAGAATGAATGAATAAATCATACACAAAGTGGATAGTTTATTTGTAGTGTCCATTTTGATGGAAACATTGGTTCCCACATGCATACTTAAAAAAAGAGAAATTTTTAGTGTATTTTTGGAGAAAAAATAGGGATATTTGATCCCTTGTGGTTTTAAAAAGAATCATGTTGATTAATTTTCTATAGAAAAATCTTTTGTATTTATAAAGAAAAATTTGAATTTCTACATGTTATTTTTGGGATGAAAAACCAGACATTAGTCCCCTTTTATTATAGAAAAATTCCAATCAAAATTGTATAAAATTATTTGGTGAGTTTTTAAATTAGCGTTTGAAAAAATCATTTATTATTAAATACTAATCCTTCAAATGACTGCACCCGTCTCGTGCGTGCATGTGTGGTGAGAAAGATGATGGATATAAGGGTTAGTAGTAAATAAATAAAGAATGGTATATATATATATATATATATATATATATATATATATATATATATATATATATATATATATATATATATATATATATATATATAAAATGTAATATAATAATATATATATACACGTGTGTATATATATACGATCGATATATTTATTTATTAAAAAAATTAAATACCAAAAATTGTGAAAATAAAATAAATAAATGTAATCGTATATATATACACGGGTGCGTATATATATAAACATACAATTATTTAATAAAATAAAGTAAAAACAAATGAAATAAAATAGAATGAATAAAATAAGATAAAATGGAATTGAATAAAATAAGACAAAACAAAAAAATGGAATAAAATGAAGTGCAAAGAAAGTAAATATATACATGCAATAGATAATATGTGCTATATATAATAATAAAAATTATACATACATACATACATACATACATACATACATACATATATATATATATGTATAATAATAAATATAAATATATAAGTATAAGCATGAAATAGTAATATGCATATAATAAATAACATGAAAGAATGATGATGATGATGATGATGATAATAATAATAATAATAATAATAATAATAAATGATGAAAAAAGCAATTAAAGAACTAATAATAGCAAAAAATAAGAAAAGGAATAATAATACTAACAACAACAACAATAATGTATTAACAACAATAAAATTAATAATAATAAAAGAAATTAAAATAAAAGGAATTAAAGAGAAAAGATGGGAAAGCATGTAAAATTGCCAATTGAAAGTACAATGTAAAACAATGGGTGAGAGTAAGGAGTGGTGGGCAACAGTACCGATTCAATGAAAGGCTTTTAGTGACGGGGAAAACAAGCATCGCTGAAAGCCTGGAGGCAAGCTAACTAGAAGAGGTAGCAAGGAAAGAGACCTTTAGCGACAGGAATTTTTGAATGTCACTATAAAGTTTGGTTGCTAAAAGTCCACTGCTAGCTGCAAGATGAACAAGTGGCACCCAAAATGAACCTTTTAGCGATTGGAAAAATTAAGCATCACTAAAGGATATGGAAAAATGAATTTCATGTAGGAAATGGAAAAAATCCAATTCTTTTCCTATTTAATTAATATAACACTTGCAAATACTTAGAAAAACTTACCAAAAATCCTTAAAAATCATTTAGAAGTGATTAAAACTTGTTTTACGTGAATTAAACTAAAAAAACAAATTGAACTTAAAAATCAAAGGTTGAAGATGATGAATAGTAAATTTCATTTTTAAGCTAATTAGTTTTTTACATATTTTTTATTTAGTTTTCAATGTTTTTATGATTAAAACAAACATAAAAATCAAGAAATAAACTAATTATAAGCTAAGAACAAGAAAAAAAAGAAAGTATTAAAGAATGAAAATGGAAATTGAATATATATGCAATAAAATTGGAAATAAGTATCAAACAATGGATTAGGAGGGTAGGGGGCTCAAGAATATTACCCTTAGATTTTGTTTTCTCAAAGAACAAGGAATTCTATATTTTTTGGCTCTTCCTGTTGGTGTTTGTTCTTTGTTTTTCAAGTTACAGTGAGCTTAGAATGGGGGAGAGAGAGAGAAACCCATTCATTAGTGCCAAAACTTGTATTTATATGCTAGGAAATCACCACCCATAGACAAGGGATAAGAAAAAAAATATTCTTTTTGTGTTTATCCATTTTTGGGTTAAAATGAAGAAATTGGTTCGTAATGTAATTCTCGACCACAACTCAACCCACTTGCAGCCAGTACTCACTTTCAGGCATAACTCAGTGAGTTACAGGCAAAATGGGTTTGTGTATATGAATCTCATCCACAACTCAACCCACTTGTGACTGGTACTCACTTTCGATCAGCACTCAGTCTAGTTGCGATCGGCACTCACTTACGGGTGTAACTCAGAGAGTCATAGTTAAGTCACACCCTCTTTTTAGCCAACTGACCCCTAATTAAAAATGTTTTTCAATTTTTTGGCTAGAAGACGCCATGTTTTTAAAAAGATGTCTTTTTGACATTTGTTACCTTATATCTTAGCTTTCTAATTAATAAAAAATCACTCAATTGGGGTTTGTAGATTGAGATTTATGGCCTAAATACTGGCGACTACTCTTATAAAATTTTTAGGGATAGAATTGATGTTCCAACTTTGAAATATTTCTATGAACAATGCATTTATAATACTTTCTTCATAAAATTTGTTCTAAAATGAGTCTAGTTTCTACCAAAATTGGATTCAACTCAAAAAAAGCTTTACGAAGGGAGATATGCCCAAAATACTACAAATTGGTATAGGTGTAGGGATATATTTGGGTCATCTATGTTCAATCCTAATTTTTAGGTTCTTAAGGACTGAACTAGGTTTAGGTTTCTCATGAAAGTTATAGTTATATGTCTTAAGATTCGTATGGATTTGGAATTATCAAATTAGGAGGTCTGTAGACTGAGATAAGGTCAAAACACTCAAGACTTCCTCGAGTTTCCAAAATTGATTTCCTCATTTTAACTATTTTGAAAGAAATAAATGGGTAGAGCCCAAAGAAAATTATGTTGAAAATATTATAAAGCCCAATGAAGCCATAAAATTCCATTCCTTATCTTTTATGAGAATTATTTCCTCATTGGGTAACCTTGATCAAAAGTTACCTCAGAACCTAGTGTCTACAGTTGCCCCTAACTTTAGGGAAACTAGTACACTAGTGTTTAGGTTAGCCAAAGTTTAGAGTAATGAGTTAGAGACATATACCTAAGGTGGCTATCTCTTTGATTGTGAAGAGTTGGTGAAGGAATGGTCAATGTTAGCCTTCATACACGTTTTGCCTTGTTGAATTGAATGGTCAATATCGGGAACCAGACATGTCACACCACACTTGATGAAGATCAATGCTAGTGTGTCCACATTTCAAACCTCTTTGGAAGGGTCATTATCAACATATGGACACATTGAGCCTTGTTAAGTTAGATGGTAGACGTCGAGAACCTGACAAGTCACACCAGGATTGATGAAGATCGACACCAGCTTGTCGGCATTTCAAATCTCTTTGGAAGGGTTAATATTAGAAACCGAACATGTTAAGCCTTATTGAGTTAGATGGTAGACGTGGGGAACTAGACACATTACACCATGTATGATGAAGATTGATGCCAACTTATCGGCATTTCAAACCTTATTTGTGTCAAACTATCGATGCTAGTTTGTCAGCAATGTCAACTTCATTCGATGAGTGATTGACACTAGCTTGTCAACGTGAAAAACTGTTTAAAAGACTTTATGCTCACTAAGAGACTTTCGATGCCTCTCGAAGATGACTTTGTGCTCACTAAGACATTTTGGATACCTCTCGAAGAGGACTTTATGCTCAATAAGAGACTTTAGATGCCTCTCGAAGAGGACCTTGGATTTGAGTTTTTGGAGCTTGCCAGTAGGCAGACGGATTTTACAACTTTTAGTGCCTCTTAAAATGACTTTTTAAGCTCTTAAGTTTAGAACATTTTAGGGTATTGTTTTTTTCGGTCTGTTAAAAGACATTGTGTTTGGTGTATTTGAAATCTTAAATTTTGATGCCTTTTAAGATTTTGAACTTTAAATTTTCATTTTAAATTTTTGGATTTTTGGGTCTATTAGTTTTTTTTATAGTTTTGATTATGTTTTTAGCATGCCGCATTAGAGGACTTAATGCTCTCAGAGAGACTTTGAATGCCAAGCTTAATGCTTCGAGGAGACTTTGGATGTCTCGCAAAGAGGACTTTGTGCTCACAAAGAGATATTAGATGCCTCTCAAGGAGGACTTCGTTCTCATGAAGAGACTTTGGATACCTATCAAGGAGGAATTTATGCTCACAAAGAGACATTGGATGCCCCTCGAAGAGGACTTTATGCTCACAAAGAGACTTTGGATGTGTCTCGAAGAGGATTTTATGCTCACTAAGAGACATTGGATGCCAGCAAAGTGCATTTTGTTTTTGTTTGTTTTTTTGCTGTTGTGTTTGCTGTTTCGAGTATTTTGAGTATGTGTATTTACACTTTAGGTGAACTTTGCATTTTTACAATTTGGCTAGATTTTGAATTTGCACGGTTTGAGTATATGTTGGATTTTTACATTTTGAGTGTATATTGAATTTATATAGTTTTTAGTGTATGTTGTATTTTACATTCTGGGATGTATATTGAATTTATACAGTTTTGAGCAAAATTTGTACAGGTTGGGTGTATGTTGAATTTTTACATTTTGGGGGGTTTTCAAGGCCTTAAAACTTTTAGTGTGTTAGGTATTTATAGAATTTGTATTCTTTGTATATTTGTCTTTTTGGGGTATTTAAAGGAGTTTTGTACATTTGAATATTTCCACATTTGAAGAATTTAAGTTTTTATACATTTGGGGAATTTTGTGTTTTTGTACATTCATTGAAGAATTTGAGTTTTTTGTACATTTGTTTTGTGGTATGTTTAAATATACATATTTAGGAAAAAACAGTCTTACCTTATTATCCTCAGCAAGGGTGTGCATCAACAGTCTCACTCTACGAAGGGTATTTTTTATGGATTTGTATGATGTCTATCCATGGGGATTTTTTCTTTAAGCAAAACAATCATCCTCTTGTAATTGCCCTCAGTATGGCATGCATAGATGACCTCGGATTTTGAGATATTCCTCTTGTATGATTTCTCTCATGGGAACTTTATTCTTATATGATTGTTCGTTAATTAAAGTTGTCTTTGAAGCATGAAGTCCATTTTTCATTTTCCTTACAAGAGTTTATTCATGTGAGTACATGCAAAAAATTATATATGCATGCATAATCATACGTGTGAGCAATGTGTGTTGAGTGTTATAGGTGGTGTGTACAAAGAATTATTTGCCAAAAAATATCTAAAATTTGAAGTAATTGTGTATTATCAAATACTTTAAACTTTAATTTTACCCATCCTTTAATAAGTTGAATAGACCACATCCTCAACTAGTTTAATCTCAATAAGAGAAATTAAGGGGTCATTCTTAATAAAGGAATAGAAGAATAGGCATGCCAATACCAAGGTCTACTGAACCAACAAATAAGCACAATGCATACTAAGAATTTTCTGTGTATGTGTGTGCCAGATGACAAAATAGAATTATTGTCTTTTGAAAGCAAATTTTGGATGCAGGGTTAAGGGTGAGATTTAACTTGAATGCATAAATGGCTTCTCCCTCGAAGCTCAAGAAATAACATATGTCTCTTTTTACGTACCAAATCTTACTAAAAGGTCCTCTTTGCTAAGTTAGATAAGACTAAACCAAGAATTAGGAGGTCTTACATTGGTTATAACATCAGGCTTGGGTGAATGGCTAATAGAAAAATGTCAGGTCGCTAGAGGGAAATGACCACTATATCTCCTCAACTTACAAGTTGACTATTCAATACCTATCATCAAAGCACTCTCACATTTGGCCTTAATGATTTTCAATTCACTAGAATTTGTTCGAAGAGTACTAACTTAAGATCTCTCTTTCCCTTTCATTGTTGTCTTTATTAAGGTATTGACTTAGAGGTTTCCCATTTCCCTCTTCTTTCTTTTTTTATAGGTTTATTTCATAAACTTAATTTCATATTGTAAGCTTTTTGTATTGGAGTTTACACAAAGTGTTGATAAAAATTAATCTCCCTCCCTTTCGAAATATGAATCTAGCCTTACTATATTGGCCATCTTTCTAAGGGGAAGCTAAAATCATTTTGAGCTAGGGGTATCTTAATGTGTGTAAAAAGAAAACAAGCACACATTTGGCATGCTTGAAATATAGGCTCAATGGGCTGACAAGCAACTATGAAATCTGGGTAGGAGAAAGTCATTTAGAGAGCTGTATAAAAAGGGGCTACCTAAATCATTTTCCAAGTTTTACCTCACCCTGGGTTCATTTTGATGGGTAATTAGGAAGGTTCTAGTGCTCTTATTGAGTTTTACCTAATCTCTTCATTTGCAAACAATCTTTTTTCTCAATTTATTTTAAAAATAGGCCCGACATGCTCGAAATTTAAAAGTTACATGGTATGTTCAAGGATTTTATGCGATATAATAGATATAGATAAAATATGGCTACCTCATATTCAGCTCATATTTGAATGAAGCACAAATTTCTAAGATTGTGATCGAACCCATTCACAGTTGAGAATTACTCGGACGAAATAAAACTTCAAATTGAAAGTAAATTAACAAGAAATAATTATGTCAAAATCTTGGACATAACTTGACAAGATAAATCAAGCTTAAGGTGCAAACACTTTTAATAAGAATACTCCCTATATTTGGGGAAAGCACAACATCACGGTGGTTATCTTGAATGTGTCAGGGAGGTGGTGATCATTGAATCTCTAGGCTTTGCAATTAGCATATTATATATGAAAACCCAAGAAAATTATCAAATTAGGATTCAGGCAATAGAGTATGCCTTCATCATTCCCAAAGAGTTATATATATATAGATATATATAAAAAACTTGTGTGTGCATAAAAGGATTATGTGCCTCAATGCATACAGAAAATTATATATGAAGTATTTACAAAATGCGTGCAAAGGGAGATGTGTGTTTGTGCAAACACATGCAAGAAGTTACATACATCAAAAAATTCATGTAAAAAAAGGCATGTAGAAATGCAATAATACAAGAACGCATGCAGAAATGCAAGAATGTATGCACAAAATGCAAAAATGCAAGAATGAATGCATGAAATGCAAAAATGCAAGAATTCATGCAAAAATACATTGGCCTAAACCATAGGTGGTTAGGGGACTTTGTCTCGGATGCAATAAGGCTGATGGCCCATGCACGTCTTCTTTAAAACTTTTGGTCTTCAAGCAAGTCTTCTTTGATTATCTACCTTAGTTTTTTCTGCCTTGCCTTCTTTTTAAATCCTCTTATTATTTTCAGGGGAAGTAGTCCATCTTGTTTCGGCCAAAGATAAACTACCCCCTGCATATATCATCTGATGCCTCCAAGCATTTAGAGACAGCAGAAAAAATCTTTTTCATATGAGATGTTGTTGTTACTGTCTTAGAATTAAACCCACTTCAATATGTGTCTCTATACATGCCATAGGTTTCTTTTGATAGGTTAATCGTATGTTTATGCCTAACTTATGCATGGATTCCTATTTACATGCACCATATAACAATAACAACAATCATGACTAGACATATGATACAAACACACAAATCTTAATTTAATCTTAAGAGGTGACACCTTTCATGCATCTGATTCCTCTTGTTAATCAGCCCTTACAGGTTTTCTTGGATTTTAAAATGGGTTGGTTTAGGTAAATTGGGCTTGATGCTTAGGCTTGTTTACTTAAGTGATCTAGCCTTTTATTTAGTATTGTTGTTAGGAAGGATGGGAACATGCTGTAATGTTTTTTTTTTATCATTTCTTGGGGTGTCATTGCAGGTTTAGGTGAAAATTTTATTTATTTCATACTCTGAAGACTCATTGAATGAAGACTTGTGTTTATTGAATCAATGTCTTAGAAATGAGCTATGATTATTGCCATACATAATGAATAAAATAAGACATTGCATACATAAGAAAAGCTTATATTATTAACATAGCTACTGAAACATATACATATTTTAGAGAAACATTTTACATTATCAAAAGGATGGCTTATTAAATCTTATCCCATTACCAGTGCAGGTCTCAGAAAAGTCCTTCAACATCTTAGGCTCTTCCTTCTCTAGACAATGCTCTCAAGATTGGTGATGATATTTACATCCCACAACTACTTGTCATTGGAATTGAGCTGGTAATGGCTAGATATCTACATGCCATATAAATCCCAGAGCATATACCATTCTAGCAAGCTTAAGTCAAACACAAACATGGATGGTCACACAACATTACAACCTTTCCTCCTCTTACTTCCCCTCTCTGGATGTAGTATTTGTTGGGTGTTAATTAGGTCTCGAATATGACCTCTCAGAAGATGATAGTAGTTTTTTTTATGCCCCATATGTTGATTATAATTGCATTACCAGTTAGCCCTATGTCTTGGTTTCCCTTTGGTTTTGGCTGGCATAGGTGGTAAAGGTTATGACTTTCTTTCATTTATGAGATGAGCAAGATACCAAGATGGTGGCTTGCCTAGGTCTGAATAATGTTGTTGATTTATTTTTGTGAATAAGACTCTCTCAGTTCTGGCATTGTTACCACCATTGTTATTGCTACTTTTATCATTCTTACCAGAACCCAAGTTTGTAGAGGTAACTATCTTCAAATGTTCGACCTCAGCTTTGATGGCTATGTCCTTCAGAGATTCCCAATCCTTTAAACTTTTCATTTTGAGTGCCTCTCTTAAATATGGCCTAGCATTTCAAATAAACAACCTAATCTGATTTGAGGTCTCTAGTCTCCTCATTTCCTTACTTTATTCCTCCACTTGGTAAGGTACTCATGGAAGCTTTCCTCTAATTTCTACTGCAGTAATTCCAAATCTCTCAGGGTTACTTCCACTCAAATGCTACAATCATATCGCTTTATGAATTCCTTAGTTAGGGTATCCTAATCTTTCTTTGTTTCTAGGTTTGGCTCATAGTATCGGCTAATTGAAGGACCCATAAGACTAAGGTCGAAGTATTCAACCTTTTGTCATTTAGTGAGGGTGGTCGTTTTCATTATTACTGCATATTGCTTTATGTGGACTGTTGGATCAGAAGTGCCATCAAACTTAGGCAAGTCTGGCATTTTGAACTTTTGCGGCAACACTTCCTTGCTATCCAAATCCTTTTATTCTACATCAATACCCTTATCTATTGACATAAGTCGTGCCATAGCCTTCATCTTTTCCTACACCCTTCTTAAGGCTTAATCTTTTATTCTTGATACCTTGCTCTCTAGGGCTTGTATATAGTCATCTTCTAGGTTATAACTTGCATCTTCCTTTTAGTCAACTAAAGGAACGAGTGGTGCCTCGCTACTGGAACCAGCAATAATTAAAAAGGCTATAGCTATTGCTGTAGGAATCTCCCCAACCTTGGCTGGTTCAACCTGGCTATCGATAGATTCGATAGGCTGCATTCTAGAAGCAGGCGCTAGGGTGACAACCTTCTCATTGATCATGGCCATCATTTCCCTTTCATGATCATTAAACTTCTTATCCAAGTCTTAAGAAGTAGAAATACTTGGAGGCTACATTGGCTTAGACATCTTTGCTTTTTTGCTTATCCCCTGAATGTCTCGAAATATCTATTTACCGTGTCACTTGGACCCACTTCTGAGGATGGTCGCAAGAACCTCTAAACCACCTAGGTACGTGATCTAGAATGGCTGAAAAAATAAAGAATTAGAATGACATATGGAAAAAAATGTTTATGTATAAAACAAGGTGTGTAGGTTTTATTGATAAAAATTTACACACAAAATGTGCACTTTCTATGGCACACAAAATGAAATGTACACATTTTCATGGTAAAGAAAATTTACACATAGAATGCATTGTTTCATATTATTATATTGTTATTTTATTTGCACACAAAATGAGATTTACATACATCAAAAACATATGCACACAAACATGCATATTTAATCATTTATTGTCATTACCACTATTTTTGTTATTTTGTTAAAAATGCATGCACATGTAGCATAGAAAAACACATGTAAAAGAAGGGAAAATCCTCCCAACATTATTACTCCAATCAAGAGGTCGTGTGGTCTCTATCCTAGAAGGAATTAGCTCATGGGTTAACGGGAAACTCAATGAATGCATATGTTGCGCGGTGGAAAGCCAACAACACAACATCTCTTTATTTAAAGTGCATGCGAGTGGATTTTGGCCTTTGTGTATTTAAACAATCTAGTTAAGCTAATATTTGCCTATTCGGGCATGAAAGCCTTTGATAAACAAACTGTAGCACCCTTATCCTATAATCTATACATATCACTTTATCCATCTCATTATACATGATGGAATATGACATGGTATGATAATCATGATAGCACAGCGGAAAAACAAAAAATTTATCATGCATACCATACATATCCAAAACTAGGAACGAAAACATGCAATTTTAGGGTTTTTGAAACTTACAATAGATGATGCCTTTATTCTTTGATTTTGTGATGTCCAGCAACTAAGATGCCTTTATCCTCCTTAGTTCTCAATCACCAATGCCAAGGAACAGCCTTTTACGCCACTCCCTCTATTCTCACACACACACTTGCACCGACGGCTTAAAATTGAGATTGCTAGATCTCTTTTTCGGTATTGTGTAAGGGTTATAGTTTGAAGCTACAAAACTTAATTTTGTACTTCTTTAGATTGCTATTACTGCTCAATAACACAAGAGAATGAGGAACAATCCTTTCTCCTTGTGAAAAATTGAACCAAAAGAATTAAGAGAGAGAGAGTCACTATTCACGAGTTACTATTCACGAGTTACTATTCATCCCACAAAAAAAATTAGGTTTAGGGTTTTATTTCTTTTAATATATATGCTTATCCTTTTGGCAAGTCATTAATCTGAATTCAACTATCCTAAGATAATTAATTCAAACTCTATCACTTCCTAAAGATAAGTAATATATTTTGAATTAAACTCCTTTGAATTTAAATTCAAATTTGAAATAAATCATAAGACATTTAAATAAATGAAATCACTTAATTTAAATATATAGAATGTGCCGAAATTCCTTGAATTCCATCTTGGAATTTCGGCCACATCATTAAATATATAAGTGATTTAATTTAATTTAAATTCCTTTAGGCTTTAATATTCAATTAACTTAATTAATGTAACATAATTAATTAATTGAAATTAAACCTTATGGGCTGAATTTCTTTCTCTCATGGACCAAAGCCCAATAGCAATTTTATAACCCATTACATACATTAATTTGACTTTAATTAAAAGCCCAAATTAATGTCCAATACTTAATTTAAATATTTTAAGCCCAATGCTTTGTGTGCGATCCTATAGGTCCATTTAATGTTGGCAATGAATTAATAAATTAATTCAAAGGCTATATATATTCTCTAGCAAGATATTATAGCATTCCAAATTAAATGAAAATGCATATGGCATTTGGTGACCTAATGCAATTTTGCATAGTCCCTTACCCTTAAATATTAGAATTAATATAAGGCATGAAACTAGTCATCCTTATATATATTAATTCCTTTCTTGATATTCCAGTGACACTGAACTCTCAGATAAATAATGATTACTCATTATTTCATCTCGGTATGGCCATACACTTCTCAGTTCACTGATCAAGTGGCCGGTGATATTTTTCTCTCTTATCGAGAGTGGTAATCCCTTCACTTCTCTCATGCTCTCTAACATGAATCAGTGCATACCCAATCATACCCGTACTTGTCACTCTGTTACGAGCACGTTATGTGTATGTCAAAGTACACAGTAATTCATAAAGAGTTTCATAGAGATTTCAGGTCTAAGAACTCCGATACAAAACTTGCATATGAGAAACACTTATGACTTGTACCATGTAGTGTTCTCATGAGCGGATCGAATCCAGATACCATGTTCTTTAACATGTATCTATGATCTCTGATTGACACTCTTGTCCTAATGATCCGTAAGACAGAACTCATAAGATCAGAGAGAGCATACTAGTCTTAATTCATTTGTTATTCCCATAACAATGACTGACTAGGGATATTTAGAATGATGTCTCATTTGTTTCAAGGTCTTACAATCCATGTGCCTCACACATGATAACTTAAACCGAAACAACACTCTTGGATAGTTTTATCAATTGATATGCATAGGAATACAAAGGATAAAACAAATGCCTCATTTTATTAATTTCAAGTGTTTTGTTACAATGCATTGGGGCTAGGGCTTACACTAACAACACATGTATTACTGTGCAACATAAACATATACCAACTACACCTAGAACATATAATCAAACTTAATACATAAGAGTGCTATACTTTTAAAAACTTTTCAGTGTACGTTAAAGTCTCTTTACAAAATACAACAACTGTTTAACATTTTTACATATAATATCACCAATACCACTATCCTATAATCTTTACTATATACAAAGAGCCAAAATAAAAGTCTATAAATGTCTCTCTCATTGACTTGAGTTGGCCATCCTGCTGCAGATATCACCCCAACAACCTACACGGATGAAACACCCATGCTAAGCTATAAAGCTTAGTGGGGAACTAAATCATGATAAACGACCACTCACAGTGATCGTCAACAAGCACACAACATGCCTCAAATATAACAAAGCTTTGCTTCAAGAAATAAATAAAATGCAGCAGTTAATTCATATTACAAAAATCATAAAGTTCAGCAATAAAATTTGCATTGATGCTTTAATCAACATATATAACCATGTAAGCTTTAATGTTCTATAGCTTTAAATTCAACTAATTATCACGTGTCTAGTTTCTGAATTGATACTAAACCGTAAAAGCATAAATATCTATTATCTTTTCATCTATTTAACATGTCTTTGATATATACACATTAGAATTAAATAGCAAATCCACACTTCCAATTACTATGAGATTATTATATTACTATAGGCTTATTTTATATTCCACAAGTTATTCATGTTATAACATATTAGATGTATCATAAAAATAAGCCTTTCAACTAAACATAACACTTATATATCATTATCATAAATAGCAAATACATGTTAAAGAATGTGTACATGCAACAATGTGAACACATATATATAATCATAAGAAAAATATTTCAAAACAATGGTTGTTACTATCTAACCTTCATAATCTTTAATGTACACTATGAATATGCACTTATAAAATTGTTGCGCACATTAGACTTTTATAATACTCTTGGACTTAATAAAAATTCCTTCACCAATCATGTATTGACATACATATAGAAATAAGGTTTATGATCACAAAGGCATATATATATATGATCAATTTAATCAAAATACTAATATAATGCAAATTCATCAATTAACGATTAGCATGTATGTAGGATACTAGCAGTATAGATACATATACTATTGCACATTATTTTAGATGTGAGTTTTATGTGCAATAAAAGGAATTTCATATGTAGAATAGTATAAAGTCAATTAAGAATTTGCGTGCCTTATTAAACTTTTCTTAACCTTTGACAATAATGCCTGCACTATTCTAAAGAGGTGGATAACAGTTATACGATGGTATCCGAAGGTACTAGGTCACCCGAAGGCACCAAAGAGATACCCAGAGGTATTAAACGATGATCCCTTGTAGGGATAAAACTGTATGATAAATCGGTGGACCCAAATAGGGTTAAAAAAATAACATGGATCCAAACGGGGTCAATCAAATAACATGGACCCAAACGGGGTCAATCAAATAACATGGAGCCAAACGGGGTCAATCAAATAACATGGACCGGTCAAGCGGACCCAAACGGGGTCGGCTACAACCCACACGAGGGTTGTTAAATTAACTTTAACTTTTAAACCCAAACAGGGTCACTATACTTTTAAATTCACGTGGACCTAAATAGGTCTAAATGTTCAGAAGCAGCTGCAAAGTACCCTTATAGGCATGCCTATCTATCCACTTCCTAGACTCAATGCAGGCAGTAAAATCTCTTTACGTTATCTTTTCTTTATTCATTCATATTCTTATATGCACATGTATACTCTTGTGTAACAACGAACAATGTACTCATATACATGCTCATGTGTAACTTTATGTAAACCTTTGAACATTCTCACTATTGGATATTACTATTCTGTATTTAAAATCTTTTTCAATCATGTAACTATTTCGTATAATATAGTTGTATCTATATTATACTTTTTGCTTCTGTGCATTATATACAAATATATATCTTCTCTAGTGCATCAACATATATGCATAATTCATAAGACAATTTATACAATTTGCTCATGTAAATAATCAATTAAAAGTTATACCTTTATTAGTGGACATACATGTATACACCATCTCATCAAATATAAACAATTGCAATCATGCTCTTTGCTCAATTATCGCTAATTAACGTACTTCCATATAACCATGCTTTATCCATTATTTTCTTTTCATATAGCAATACTTTCTATTTTATTGTCATTGTAATTTTACTTTTGGCATGCATAGAGGCATAACATATAATCCTTATATAGCGTTATATTCATATTATTTCAAGTAGGTAAATAATAACTCACCTAAACATTGCAATCACCAAACATATTCTTCATCACATAATCATGACTAATACTTTACATTTATATATTATTATATAGTTTACACATTTAGTTCCCTTTATGTGCTGCTATAATACAAAAATACTCCAGAGATGTTTAAAATGGTTCTTGGCAAACTCAAATAACAATTCTGCATAGAGACAGAATTTCAAGTTCATTTTAAAACCTATTTATGTCATATCTAAAGACATTTGTGGTCGAAATGATCTTTTAAAATCATGATTCATTATGTTTCTAGTTTCAGGAACATTAAAAATAACATCAATATCATTTTTACTTTTTAAAATATTACAAAAACATTGAGAACTGTTCCTGAAAATAATGCTGTCAACAGTCCCAAATTTAGGCTACTTTTTGACATATTTAGAGGCACAAACAAATCATGATTTCTCCATAAATATTGTATAAATTTAAGCCTAGTTTCATTATAATTTTGATTCATAGCATTTTGACCTCTACAAAATTAATTATACACAAAACACTGCATACTATCCTATGAAAAGTACTGTCAACAGTTTTGAATTCAAGTAATTTTTTTGACATATTAAGAAATAGAATCAAATTATGTTTTCTTCATAAAAGTTGTAGATATATAAGTCTAATTTCATCAGAATTTGGAATCATCTCATTTCAACATCTATAACAAGAGATACACTCAAATTACTACAGTCCATTCTCTTTTCCTAGGCAGCACTTTATTGCACCCAATTCAGTTTTTATCACCAATTAATAAATTCATATAATAAAATAGGTACAGAATTTAAACAACCTTCCTTCATGCAAATGATGCTCCTATGAGTCTATTTTAACCATAATTTTGTTTCAATGGATTTCGACTTCTCAACAAATATTTATAGCAAAAATACTGTAACATGTTCTTAACAACTAGGTAGCAGCTCAGTCCGAATTTTAAATTAATTTTAGGAGCACCTAGAGGCAGAATTAAATATAGGTTTCTTCTACAAAAATATAAATCCATGTCTTAAGTTTAAGTATCAATTTATATTTCCCAAATTGGAGCTATAAAACTCGAGATATCCACAAAAGTCCAAAACTGGTTCATAGAAACTTAACTCAGAATTTCAAATTCATTAACTTTTCTTCTTTCAAAGGCTACAGTTTTGGGCATTTTTGAGGATATTAGAGGCAAAATTTCATTATTGTTATTTCTATAACATTTGTAGGCACAGAATTCCCGGTTCTAACCCAACAAGAAACATCAAATTCGGAGTTTAAAAACTCAACTTATGATCAAATTAGTCATTGAAGGTCAATCCGAATTTCTGGACAGCACTTTCACATTAATGACTAATATCTTAATTCAAGTCAATATACTTATAAAATCCATAATCAACACAATATTAATGCATGCAAGAAATAATAGTTCCCAAACCTGGACATGCAACTCAAATCTCCTTGTAAATTCTCCTTTTTCTCTCACTATCTTCTTCTTAATGATCTTAGTTTTCTCCTTCTTTTCCTTTCACAATAATGTCAACCATTAACACAAACTTTCAGCATCTAACTCAATCTACTATTAACCAACACAAGAAGATGGAGAAGGAGAAGAAGAATCATCAAATGAAGTTAATTACCTTGTAGATATACACTAATTTGTTCTTCAAAAATCCACATGCAAGAATTCTTCAAAGGTTTTCTTAGAGATTAACCAAGAATGAGAGAGAAAAGAATGAACAAATTCTATAATTCTCTCTAGAATTTCCGTCCCCCACTCTCTTTTTTATTAAGTTTCTCTTTCATTCCACTAGCAAAAAGACTACTTATAATAGTTAGGGAAATTTTCCTTTTTGGTCCCTTGAAAATTTGCATGTTCCACTAACTTCTTCCTATCTTTTGCATGTTATAAAGTGACCCCTCCACTAACTCTTTTTCTTAAATCAATCTTTCCATTTATTCCTTCTCTTAAATCAACCTCTCAAATCTCTCTTTCATTCACATTAGGCCCTTAAGATGCCGAATTTACAAATTGACCCCTAAACTAATACTTGATACTTCAATTACAACCTTAATTATTATTATACCAACATAATAATTTAATTATGACTTTATAAAATTTATACCATATATTTTACACATTTATCATATAATTATTGATAACTTAAAAATATTTTTACCTCAATTAATATCTTAACTCTTAATAATTCATCAAATAATGCTTAATTAGACTTTAATAATATGTAATTGCCCTTGAATTCTACTAGGGCCTATTTTGGGTCCTCACACAAACATCTAAATTTGTTTGGATTTATTCAATACATAACAAGCAATGAATTATGGAACATGCCCCCTAGTGGAAGTGTCTATGTCATTACTTGGGCTTTTAATTTGGTGATATAGCTTTAGGGCTACTCGAGTATGGTCCCAGTCCATAGGTCTAGCTTATCATGAGTAAAATGACCAATAGAATCACCATTTGATATACAAAAAAGTACGAGGCTTGGGCTGGTTGTCCTTCCTGACACTTTCCTACATTGAGTGAACGTAGGGTCATGCTTGGGAATACACTAGGGTTAAAAGAGGGACACCTAACTTAATTCTAAGGTTCTAGTATATATATACGACTGATATATTTATTTATTATAAAAAATTAAATATCAAAAATTACGAAAGTGAAAATAAATAAATAAATAAATATAGTCGCATATATATACATGGGTGCATATATATATATATATATATATATATATATATATATATATAACTATACATTTATTTAATAAAATAAAGTAAAAAAAATGGAAATAAAAATAAAATAAATAAAATAAGATAAAATGAAATTGAAAATGAAGTGCAAAGAAAGCATATATATATATATATATATATGTACAATAATAAATATAAAATATATACTTATAAGCATGAAACAATAATATGTATATAATAAATAACATGAAATAATGAGATTTTAATAACAATAACAATAATAATAATAATAATAATAATAATAATAATAATAATAATAATAATAATAATAAAATGATAGAAAACACAATTGAAGAATTAATAATAGCAATAAATAACAACAACAACAATAACAAAATATTAATACAAGAAATTAAAATAAAATGAATAAAAGAGAAAATATGGGAAAGTGTAACACCCTACTTTCATTCATGATCTCCATTAGGGGTGTACACGGTACAGTCTAATTCGAAAATTTATAAATCTCCGTATTATTTTAAAATTTCAGAGGTTTTAAAAATTAAGTATTGTAATTGTCTTAAAAATTTAGGACAATGCGATAGAGTTATATAAAAATTCGATATAGTTCGGTACGGTTCTTCGATTCTTTAGGTACAGAACAATACAATCCGATATTTCAGATAATTTAATATGTTTAAAATTTTGTATGTTTTAAGAAATTAAGATGGACAACAGTAGTCATTTGTAAATCCATGTATCTATTAAATTATTAATACCTATGTTGCTCTATTTGAGAATCAAATAAGCAAACATGTATTAATAAATAAATAAAAATTAAAAAAAAAAGAAAGACCATTTAAATGTGAAGGCATAAGCAATTTTACATATGCTCATAACCAGCCAAACACATGTAAATGGATGGAAGAAATTCATAAGGTAACTTTTTATGGTGCACACTAGTGGATAAAACTAAATTAAATGGAATTAAATTGAATAAGATTCTAATAAATAATTTATATGTCATGTTAATAAAATGAAAAATGGATAATACTTTGGGACAAATGAAAATGAAAAGATGGACAACAATTATCAAACAAAAAAACTCCATTCCACATTTTCAACTTTAAACTTAAGTGACCAATATGAACACACAAGAATTAACAAAATGATTAAAAATCTTAATTTTAAGAAAATATATTAGCAAATTACTAAATTGCTCCCTTTAGACTTAGATGTATTTAAATGACCAAAGCATAAAATTAACAATTGACTAAATTGCTCTCATTGGACTTAAATATATTTAAATGATCAAAGTTAGAAACTTAAAATTAACAATTGACTACATTGCTCTCACTGCACTTAAATGATCAAAGCTAGAGACTTAAAATGGGATGAGCTAAATTGTTAAGCTCCCAGACCTGAAGGCCTTCAAGGATGTTACCCTTCCCTGGCAAAATAGCCAGCAAAATCGCTGACACTCTATTGATTAGCCTTACAACATTATGCAATGCCTCATAAGTGAATGTCTTTACCGACCTGCACTAAAAACCAAACAAATTACTATAACCACCATTCCTTTCACCCTGCTAACAAAGTTTCATTTTAACTCAATCCAGCACTTCCTAACCAAATGTCGGCCACATTATTTCAAATAAAATTCACAATCAAAATCAAACTCCTCCAATTTCTTGAAAAATAAATCCAACACGAACATACAACTAAACAAAAAATACATCCAAAACTCAATTCCTAAGCTCAAATGCTCACGATCGAGACCAGAGAACAAAATGAACCCTAATTATTCAAAAAAAGTAAAATCCAAGCAATAAGATAGTAAAACAATCAATCGATTCTCTATTTGAATCGACTAAAGAAAAAAAAGGTAACACTCATGAAACTCAAGATCGAATTTGAAATCAAAAAATGTGTACATATAAATGAGGAGCTATAGTTCATAAAAGGAAAGAACACTCACTCTTTGGCAATAGCGAGTGCGTTGTCAATGAATCGCTGCATAATTTATCTTGGAAGATATTATCTAGATTAGATAACAAATAGAAACCTAAATCAACAAAATCCAAATTGTAGTAAGAGAAATGGATAAAATAAAATTGCTTATTACAACAAAATTACATCCAATTGACACAGGTATTTAGAGGGCATTGTACCTACTCGAGTTCTGGATACTCTACCATTTGATATTCTAAGAAGAACAGGTGGCCTTCCATGTAAGGTAAGAGTGATAGAGATATTATAGTTGCAATCTGCTATCTATGCTATCTCAAATGGGAAACAGTTATTCTTCCCTATCTTGAACAAAATAACTGACCTGTGATGTCGATAGTAGTGCATTAAAAAACCCAGATCTAAATGGAAAAAAAACAAATACAATCAAAATGGCCAAACCTTGATCTAAATGGAACATGAAAACTATAGCACCCTTACCCTGTACTTAGCTATAACACTTTGATTAATGTTAATTAAGCATGCTTATCATAACATTTCATCTGATAATCTACTAAATAGATATCCAAAAGTTAACTATTAGAAACTTCACTTATAGGTGCATCTCGCTAACATAAAATATTACATATACAAAGCATCTGTAGTAAATACAAAATTTCCAACATATTTAGAGTTTCCACAACTACAAAACATAAGGACAAAAAGAAGACTCTATTATTAATCTTCTAAGACTTGTGTTGGCCAACTTGCTGCAGATATCAGTCCTGGAAGAAAGTCCTGTTCTCACAACCTACACGGATAAACAAAAATCCGTGCTAAGCTATAAAGCTTAGTGGGAAATACTAAATCATGATAAACGACTACTTACAGTAGTCGCCAATAAGCATACATCATGTACTATAAAGTATAACTTATACTCAATATAAGAAAATACAGACAAGAGTCCACATATGATAACCGAATGATTTAATGATAGTAAATTCGGCATTGACGCTTAATATACACAACATTTAACCATGTAAGCATATTTGTCCTTTAATCTTGCGATTCATTCATTGGTTGTTATAACACTGTTTATACTCAGTCATTCCTTCCATTTATTACATACTTTAACATATGCTAGGAATACATGTATATATATATATATATTCACATATAAACTTATGATCTAGAAGGACATATGCATATTCGTAAGTAAAACAAGCATTAGTACTATGAAAGTTTATCATTTATCAAGAATTATGTTTGTATACTTATTGTACCAATGCATACATAGAATTTCTAGCTTGCTTCTATCTCAAATGCCATTATCATGTGAACTTTATCATTTGTAAATCTGTAAACACTTTATGTGTATGCACAAGACAATATACATCAATTCTCAATAAAGAGCAAGAACGAGTAAATATAGGGAAAACATATAACTCAACTGTATTAATTTGAAAAGCAATCACCAACATGAATACCTATTCATAAACTCTTATATTCATTTAGACAACAATTACCCATGTAAACATATTCAAATAAAACATAATTCCTGTGGTAAAACAACATTATAATCCATAATATCAATCTTTAGTCAAATCACTTTAACTGTTTAATTTTCTTTATCATTACTATGAATAACATTTAGCCTACCTTTGTTTTATCGGTGGATAACGGGAACTATGGATACACATCGGTATCAAAGAAGGATATCCGAAGATATCAAATCTATAGACCCAAACGGGGCCAACTATACTATGGACCGGTCAAGCACACCCAAACGGGGTAGCCTCTCAACCCAAACGGGACTGATCATGATCCAAACGGGATCATACATATACTATGGACCTAATCGGGCCAAACTATGGCAGTTGCTATTTCCCTATAGGCGCCTATCTATCCACATCTAAAACTGTATCGCAGGCAGAACTATATTCGAGTTCAATTCACATGTTAATACTGTATTCATAGTATATTGTTGTGCACATATACATAGTCTTATATAACTATGAATTCTATGGTGCATAATCAGATATATGCACAATTCATATGCCAAGTTATACATCTGGCATATTCAAATCTGTATGACTATATGATTTGCATCATAACATATAAGCATGACGTATAATCATCATATCATATACTTGATCATGCCCTCGTTAAGCATTTCACATGTTCATAATCATGCTAATTCATCTTCTACCTCATAGGGCAATTACATGCTCATATACTCATATACATAATCATAAATGTACATACCAGTGGGTACATTCGCATATAGTTGATTTATTCTTATGAGCATGTTTCCAACACATAAATATACCTTTATCATCATTCAAGTCATGTGCTATACAGAATGTCAACATGTTTCCATATGGGCATGAACACATGCCAATGTCATACTATTATATTCTCTATTTCATATCATAGGTACACATCAAAATGTGCACTTTCATGTCATAATATTTACATGTGTATGTATATATCAATTTGGCATATAACTATCATGCACAAGACTAATTACATGTATGGGTTCGATATTTCATTACTAGTCTTTATTCATATACACAATTGAATGCACCTGTATTCATATAATTCCTTCATTGATAGTCATATTACATGCCTTATTCAATTTAACTTTACTAACACATAAGCTACTATCTGTCACAATCAATTTAAAGATCATATTATCAAGTGTAGCAATGATTTTGCACAATATTGCAATTTCTGTTATATTGAGCAATCTAAAACAAGTCTGGATTCAACCCTAAATTACATGTACTTAGAGACAGATTTAAACTTAGGTTTCTTCATATGAAATATAGGTATGGAAGTCTATTTTTCAATGCAAAAAGAATCATTCAATTTGCTGTTTTATAGCTCAACTTATGAGCAAAATATTCCAGATGTGTTCCCTGAAGACTTACCTAGTCTTCCACCTGAAAGGGAAGTTGAATTATCTATAGACATTCTACCTGGTACAGCTCCTATTTCGAAGGCACCATATAGGATGGCTCCTTTGGAATTGAAAGAACTAAAGGCTCAACTACAGGAGTTGCTTGACAAAGGCTTCATTAGGCCTAGTACATCACCTTGGGGTGCACCGGTTTTATTTGTGAAAAAAAAGGATGGGTCTATGAGGATGTGCATAGACTACAGACAATTAAACAGTGTAACAATCAAAAATAAGTATCCTTTACCAAGAATTGAAGATTTATTTGATCAGTTGAAGGGAGCTGGAGTGTTTTCCAAGATTGATTTGCGCTCGGGTTATTACCAACTTCGGGTTAAGGATGTGGATGTTTCCAAAACAACTTTTAGAACCCGATATGGGCATTATGAGTTTCTGGTTATGCCTTTTGGGTTAACAAATGCACCGGCTGCATTTATGGATCTTATGAATAGGGTGTTTAGACCCTACCTGGATCAGTTTGTTGTTGTGTTCATAGATGACATTTTGGTGTATTCGAGGAATGAAACGGAACATGCTGAGCACTTGAAAATTGTTTTACAGGTTTTGAGGGAGAATCAGCTGTATGCTAAGCTGAGCAAATGTGATTTTTGGCTTAAGGAAATTTCTTTCCTTGGTCATGTAGTATCTTCTGAAGGCATTAGGGTGGATCCAGCTAAAATAGAGGCTATAGTGAATTGGAAGCCGCCTTGAAATGTGACAGAAGTGAGAAGTTTTCTGGGCTTAGCAGGTTATTACCGTCGCTTTGTGAAAGGCTTTTCAGTTATAGCCGCACCACTCACTAAACTATTGAGAAAGGGTATAAAGTTTGAGTGGACTGATCGATGTCAAACAAGTTTTGATCAGTTAAAGAAATTTTTGATAGAGGCTCCAGTTTTGACATAGCTAGTTACAGGAAAGGAGTATGCTTTGTATAGTGATGCTTCTAGAGTTGGCTTGGGTTGTGTGTTGATGCAAGATGGCAAAGTAATTGCCTATGCATCTAGACAGTTGAAGCCACATGAACAAAACTATCCAACCCATGACCTAGAGTTAGCAGCAATAGTGTTTGCCTTGAAAATTTGGCTAATCATCATTAAAATCATGTGCTATATAGAATGTCAACATGTTTCCATATGGGCATGAACACATGCCAATGTCATACTATTATATTCTCTATTTCATATCATAGGTACACATCAAAATGTGCACTTTCATGTCATAATATTTACATGTGTATGTATATATCAATTTGGCATATAACCATCATGCACAAGACTAATTACATGTATGGGTTCGATATTTCATTACTAGTCTTTATTCATATACACAATTGAATGAACCTGTATTCATATAATTCCTTCATTGATAGTCATATTACATGCCTTATTCAATTTAACTTTACTAACACATAAGCTACTATCTGTCACAATCAATTTAAAGATCATATTATCAAGTGTAGCAATGATTTTGCACAATATTGCAATTTCTGTTATATTGAGCAATCTAAAACAAGTATGGATTCAACCCTAAATTACATGTACTTAGAGACAGATTTAAACTTAGGTTTCTTCATATGAAATATAGGTATGGAAGTCTATTTTTCAATGCAAAAAGAATCATTCAATTTTCTGTTTTATAGCTCAACTTATGAGCAAAATATTCCAGACAGGTCATGCAGTCGTGAGGGGAGTTCGACTAGTGTAGAGCTTCACGAGTGAAGCAAATAAGGAAATTCTCACGACTCATGAAGGAGTTCATGAGTGAAGAATAAAACCTATACTTCATGACTCGTAAAGAGTTTCATGAGTGGAGAAGAAAAACAGCACTTCACGACTCGTGAAGAGCTTTACGAGTCAGACTAATGTTCATGACTCGGAAAGAAATGTCTTCTTCTTCAACCTCACATCGATAAAATTTCCAGAAAACATAAATTTAGTTCTGTAAATCCCACTCAATTCCAATAATCATTCTCACATGCAATATGAACAGCCTAAATTCCCATACCTTAGCTGATACACCCAAAGTCTTCAACCTCTATCAATTTCTTTTCCTTTGTTCCTTCTTCCTTCCTCTTCTCCTTCACAAATTCCATCACCATCATCATTTAAATTTCCAGCAAATACACTTTCCTCATTTAACTTGAAAAGAAGAAGATGCAAGATGATGGAGGGTTAAATTAGGAGTTTAATTACCTTTATTTACTGCATTTAACTCTTGCTTAATCAACAAACATCATCCTTAATGCATTTGGGATAAAACAATGAAAATCAAAAGGAAGAAGAAGGTGAGCTATTTTCTGGTTTTCTCCACTCTTCACTGCCGATTTTCACTAACAATTGACACCTACAAATTCCACTAACTCAAGCCTTTTATACCAACTTAACAATCCCCTCTTTAGTCCTTTGTAAATTTGCATGTCAAACAAAAGGCACAAACCTTTATGCATGTTATAATGTGACCCCTCCACTAACTCTTTTTCTTAATTCAAGCTATCAATTAATTCAATCTTCCAAATTAACCTTGAATTAAATACTTTTATTAACAATTGGCCACCAAAATGCCACAATTAGAAATTAACCCCAAATTAACACCTATTTATTTCAATTACATCCTCCATTACTATTAAACCATATTCTTTTATTTATTTCTCAAGCAAAAACATAATAGCATGCTAATTTATCCCTTTAACTTAATCATAAAATTATGCAATTAAATTAGGGTCATGTTAGGGCCTTACAAAAACGTAAAGCAGAACCTGTCACCAAGGAGAGCAAAAGGCAGTGGCGATAGGCAGATGGCGTTGGCGAAAGGCGAAGCGCAATGGTGAGAGGCGGAGCACAGGTGGTGAGGAATAGAGTAGAGGCTTTAATTGAAGAAAGAAAGAGGAAAGGGCAATTGTTCTCCTTTAATTTTTTTTACCTTAAATAATTTATTTTTTAATATTTAAAAAAAAACTATAAATTTTTTAAGTTAAATTTTTAACTCCCCTAAAAACTCAAAATAAAAAATATTCCCTCCTAAAAATTTTAATTTTTTATTCTTTATCATTTATAAATGCACAACTAAAATTTTATTATATATAATAACTATATATAATTTATATTATTAATTTATGTAGTCATATAATATTATTTGAGTGGTACTGAATGGAAATGAAATTAATTATTAAGATAATTATATACTCGTATAATTAAATTAATTGATAAAATTTTATTGATATAATAATTGTATACAATTATATTATTAATTTAAATATTTAATTACTCATATAGATATTGTGCAAAAATAAATGAATATTAGATGATACCAAAAGGAAATAAAATTAGTTGCTAAGTTGATTATATACATATATAATTATATTAATTGTTAAAATTTTATTAATATAATAATTGTATACAATTACATTATTAATTTAAATACTCAATTACTCATATAGGTATTGTACAAAAATAGATAAATGTCAGTTGAGTAATACTGAAAAAATGAAATTAATTGCTTGGGTGATTATATACTTATATAATTAAATTATTTGGTAAATTTTTATTAATATAATAATTGTATACTATTACATTATTAATTTAAATACTTAATTACTTATATAGTTATTGTGCAAAAATAGATGAATGTTAGTTGAGTGATGCTGAAAGGAAATTAAATTAATTGCTAATGTGATTATATAGTCATATAATTACGTTAATTGGTAAGGTGATTATATACATATATAATTATGTACACTAATTGATAATATTTCATTAATATAATAATTGTATATAATTATATTGTTAATTTGCATACTCAATTACTCATAAAGATATTATGTAAAAATAGCAAAATACTAGTTGAGTGATACTGAAAGAAAATAAAATTAATTGTTAAGGTGATTATATACATATACAATTATACAAATTGGTGAAATTTAATTAATATAATAACTGTATGATTGTATTGTTAATTTAAATACTCAATTACTCATATAGGTATCGTATAAAAATTAATAAATTCTAGTGAAATGATACTGACAGTATATGTACTTATATAAGTACATTCAATCATTCATTATATAAAAGTAAATAAAGTTAATTGATAAGATAATTACATACTTATATAGTCATAAAATTATATTAATTGATAAAATTTTATTATATATAATATTAATAGGGGTGGAAAATGGGCGGGTTGGATAGGTTTGGATTGGGTCTTTAATGGGTGGGTCATTAATGGGTTGAGTTATAAATGGGTCAAAAAATATGGATCATAAATAGGTCAATATCCAAATGGATTGGATGAATTTAGGTCAACCTATGAGTTTAATGTAAATTATTATAAAATTTTTTATTAATTAATTAATGAATTCAATAATAATAGTACTATATTAAAATGTATTGATTAAATTACAAATTTATTTAGGTGTTGGCTTGTATCAAAATTGGCAAGCTGATGAAGACAATTTTGAAATCAATAATTGAGAATTTTTTCATTGAACTAATTAATGATATCAATTAATGAAAAAATACTATATATTTCATTGAATGATGAATCAAAGTCAATTACATGTAAAAAATTGTATCTTAAAACTCTAGTAGAGTAACTCGAATTTTAGAATCTAAGTAGTGGGCAAATCTTTTCTAGGTAGCCAAAAAGAAAGAAAACCAACGCACACTCAAAATAAACTAATTTTTTCGAACTAACACCTAAATATGAGTTCTATTTTCCAGTAAAAGCATTTTTGTTTGACGAAGAAGATGAGGAATCCAGAAAGCCTTTAAAGGGCAGACGAGGAAGAAGCAAATGAGAATATGTATAATCGTTTTGGGTTTTAAGAATAGAGCTATAAGAAACCCATTGGGTACAGACCCAATAGATTAAAAAATAAAATGGGTTAGTTTTGGGTTGATTCAATGTGTATTGGATTGAGTTGAAAAATAAAATGGATCAATTTTGCGTTGATCCAGTAGATATTTATTTCGATTGGGTTGGGTTTGGGTTATTTTTTTCGGGCGGATTTGGGTTAAATTTTGAGTTTGGATCAATTTTGCTACCTATATATAATAACTATATATAATCACATTATTGATTTACAACTCCATTACTAATATAGGTATTGTACGAAAATATATACATACTAATTGAAATGACACTAAAAATAAATAAAATTAATTGGTAAAATAATTATACACTTATATAATACATTAATTGGTAATATTTCATTATATATAATAAATATATTTAATTACATCATTAATTTAGATATTCATATATGTATTGTGCTAAAAATATATGAGTATTAATTAATTTATACTCAAAGTAAATGAAATTAATTGATAAAGTACTTATGTGATAAATTACTTACATATCTATATAGATATTTATAAAGAAAATAAAATAGCAGTTGAGTAATATTAAAGATAGATTAAATTAAATACAAATTATTTTAGTTATATATTTATATTCATATTCACATATATAGAATAATTATTATAATAATTAAATTTCTGTTCTTAATAATTAAATTATTTAGTTTAATTTATTAACTAATTATTATCTTAATTTTGTGTATTAAAATATATAATGTAAATAATTATGAAGTTAAATTTATGCAGTACATATAGAATAAAAATTATAAGTAATATTTATATATAAATTATTAGCATTATATATAATAATTAATAAATATCGATTCTTTCGGTACAAGACAATTTGGTGTAATTCAATATGATTCTCTGTCCGGTTCTAGGTAAAATATCCAGATCAATTCCAAATAAAGTCAACGGTACAATTCGGTTCAGTTCTAGTCAAAAAGTTAATGGTACAGTTCGGTTCTAAATCATTTTATTCGGTACTTTGGTTCGGTATAGGAAAATTCAGATCTGTGTACACCCCTAATCTCCATATACTGTATGCCATTACCATCAATGTCACATGGTTACTATTTATTTGGTATAAATTTTGGTAGTATAATGTCTTGTAAACCATACTGTCAAAACTTGCAATATGGCAAAATAGCACTCCCAAAATGCAACCTCCACCTCCAATACTCTACACATTTATTACACTTCTAAATTTAATCATCAATCCGTATTGCAACACAACCACAAAATTCCATAAACATATGCTTAAATATGTACACATATGATTAGTTTTCACTGTAGCACCCTTATTCTATAATCTATACATATCACTTTATTCATCTCATTACACATGTTCTACTGTGCAACATAAACATATATCAACTATATAGAGAACTGATATTCATACTTAATCCATAAGAGTGCTAAACTATTAAAACTTCACAATAT
>JBBPFJ010000051.1:969650-997240 GCA_037975025.1 Excoecaria agallocha
AGGCAATTTTACGAGTTCATTTTAAATAGTAGTCCGGTTAATTGGAAGATTGTCGGGGACTTTAAAAATAGTAAAAGACCTCCAACAATTACAAAATTCTCTAAATTTATAGTAAATGAGATTTAAAATCATATGGTAAAGGAAAAATAATTTTTCAGTGACATGAAAAATAGAGCTACCAAACCTGTAAAGGTGGATCAGATCGAAAAATATTCTCTGATAGACCTAAAAATATTCATGAAGCTTAATGAATATATTTTAAGAATTTAAGAAGTATTTTTAAGGAAGTTTGAACCCAAGAAGTAAGAGAAAAATAATGATTTCGGTTTAAATAGTAACTAATTACTCACAAATTTGATTGAGGCATTAAAAATAGCAAATGATCTTCAAAAATTTTAGGAACTTTTAGTTGAGCTCTAATTAATATTTAGAATTATTTGACAGTGAAAAAGTAATTTTACAGTAACACTGGTAATTGTCGGATTGGACCAATATGATTGAATTGAACCAATAACGAATTCTGATTGAGCCAAAATTTTTTATGAAGGATTAATTTATTATTTTAAGAATTATGAAATTTATTTTGAGTGAAATTGAGGTTTGAAAGCGAGAAAAATAATTTATAGATGCATTTTGGGCTTAAAATGAAAATTGGGTTTGAATTAGGCCCAACCACTTTGGTTGGACCAGCCTAGCCCAAACCTGTCCTATAAATATCTCAAAATTCTATAACTCTCCAGAAAATTCACTAATCTTCAAGTTGGTTCCCTCTCTCCCTTGGCCGAATGGTTTTTTCACCATTTTCTCTTGATTTCTTCATCTTTTCTCTAACTTTCTTCCTAAATCCAACCTTTCCATGTAATTTTCAGCTTCTCTTTCTAGTGGTAAAGGTCTCAAGAGCTCAAGTGAGGTGCTGAAAGTACAAGGAATCAAGAAGGAAAACTTATATCTTAAAATCAAGGTATGTAAAATTGAGATTTTTAATTTAGTTCAAGGGTTCTAATAGGTAAATTAAGTGGTATAGAAGATGATTATGTGGTTTTATTAAATTAAGGAAGCAAGAAAATGATGGATTTTTGTCTTTGAAATTTTGTCCACTTAAGGATTTTTATGGAGAAGAAGATACTTCTATGATTAAAGCAAAGGAGAGGAAGATTGGAGTGTGTAGGAGATGAACTTAAGGTAAGTGGATACAAATATCCCTTAATTTCCATTAATTTGTATGTAATTTGGATTATGTTTAATATGTATGTTTGTGTTTAATGTATGAACAATTGAAATTAGCTTTGAAAAAATGAAATAAGACCTTAAATATGCCTAATTTTAAGTTTAAATTGATTGAAAAAAATTTATATGATGAAATCCTTTTGTGGCTTAAATTATGCCTAAAGAAAATTAAAGTGTATTTTAGTTATTTTTGATAAATTAAGCCTTAAAATGATAATAAACATGAATTAATATGTCCATAAATTTTTATAGAATTTATGAAAATTATTTGAATATTTTTAAGATGAAATTTGATTATGTCTTAAGTGAAAATGTTGAATTATTGAGAAATAATTCATTAAATAAGTGAAAATGGTGAATTATGATGTAATAATTCACAAACTGTAAAAAAGTATTGAAAACGTCGACTGATCAAATCACTGGAATAAATAAGTAACTGAACTGGTAAAGAAATCTGGAGAGAACATGAAAATTAAGATGATAAAGGACATAGATGAAAGAAATTGAAAGTTTAAAGAAAAATTGAAAATTTTCAAAGTCTTGAAAAACAAAGTGATAAAATGGTAAATTAACTATTTTAGGAATTAAATTGTAATTCCATCAAAGTTTACTGAAGCAAAATATAAAATATAAATTCAAGAGCAAATTTGTGAACAAATATGGAATAGTGATGTAAATTTATAAAACAAAAAAGTTTAAGGACCAAACAAAAATTCTTCCCTTGTAAAGAAGCTTGAGTACGAAAAAGAAAAAGAAAATAAGAAGAATATGTTAGAAGTGCAAGAAGAAAACTTAAAGTAAAGTTACAGGTGAAAAAAGGACATAATTGAAAAGAATTAAAAAAGTCTAGGGGCAAAACAATAATTTTTCCAAGTAATAGGTTTAATAAGTAAAAGTGATAAGAAAATGAATAAGAAAGGTAGAATGGTAAATTAGTCGACCGACAGTCTGAAAACTAAACCTCTAAAAAGTTAAATGACTAAAATATAATTTTACATGAAAAAGTCAAAATAAGGATTAATTGGTAAACTGTATGCCAATTAATAGATTAGAAAGTGAAAATAAGAAAAGTAATGGCAATTTTGTAATTAATGTTTAAAAATGGTGTTTTTGTAATAAAATGAAATATTATGGACTAAATTGAAAATATGTCAAAGTAATAGTAGTAATTGTTATAGAATATGTATAAATATTTTGAAAAGAAATTATTAAATTATGGTGAAATAATTCATAATGTGTATAACAATGACAATAAAATTAATTAGTAGGGAAATGAAATTGAGGTATTAATATGAGTTAATTCATAAATTGACGAGAAATGGTGAACTGTAATGACAAAATTCATAAACTGTGAAAAAGGTACTGAAAGATTATCTGAATAATGTATTGAAATGAAAAGAAGACGAAAAGTATAATGTGTAAAATGACGATAGTGAATTATTAAGAAATAATTCACAAATTGATAAAAAAATGGTGAATTATTATAAAATAATTCACAAACTGTATATAAAGTACTGAAAAGGTGATTGACTAAATAATATTCTGAATTGAAAAGGCAATATTGACTGAGTAATATTCTAAACTGAAAAGACAAAACTGAATGAATAATATTTTGAAATGTAAAGAAATGTCTGAAGAAATAGTATTTCGAAATAAAATGAAAAAGCAAATTGAAACGTCAGCTATATGAAAATGATTCTAAAATGAGTAAAAATGTTGTCCTAAGTAATAGTCTGGCGATTTAATCTAGTTCAAGATATAATTGGCTAGCCATAGAGATACTTATATTGCGGTGCAAGTCATGGCGACTTGCTTTGCTATGATGGGATCGTAATGATCATCCATAGTATCTGTTCTGTCTGCTTTGCTCTCACTGATCTGATCTGAGGTGGATTGATTCTTCAAAATCATTCCCCCTACTGTATTTCTTTGTTGTGGATCGTGAGGTCTACGTCCCGTATATCTAGTCTAAAAATTTTATGCCGGAAATGCATTAGGGGTATAATGGTAATTATGATGTGAAAGAACAAAATGTGGAATATGAATGGAAATGAAAATGGAAAAGAACTGATAGTAAAGAAAAGGAATAGTTAAAACTCGGAACAATAAATTACCCAAATAATAAATTTGATGGGTAAAATAATACAATAGTAGTAATGTGTATATGAATGACAAGATAATGAATACAAAGTTTAAAAGTGATCCTTTATAGTCCTGGAGGACTAAAACGATAATTTGACATAAAAATGTTAAAATAAGAACCGAATAATTATGTGTCTGCAAGATAAAGAATTTGAAATGAAAGCAAATCAACTGATAGCAAACTGTAATCAGAATAAAATGTCAGCTCTAAAAAATAATTGAAAAAAATAGTGAGAATAAATGATAAAAGAAAGTATCACTGTACTTTAGTGAAAGTGCAAGAATTAAATTGTAAGATAATGAATAGAAGGTAAATTGAAAAACAAGATTATCAATGAACCCTATTATATGATAAGTTAGGAGATTAAAAGTAAAATTGTGACGCTTAACTAAAAATAATATGTTAAGAATCAAAATTTATAACCTACATAATGAGCAGTAAATAAACTGTATAAATAATATTAGTTAATAATATTAAAGAGATTAATTATAATTGAAAGTTAATAGAATAAATGTCTGAATAATAAGTATAAAAATGAGTATGACAATTGTATGCGATTGAATGATTGCACAGTTTGTGTGACTGAATGCGTTTATGCATTTTGACTATAAGAATGCTTATGGAAGCATGCATATGTGTATGTGTGTATGCTTGCATGTATGTATTTGTGCGAATAATATTTTTTTTGGAAAGTTTGGAGTATGTATCCACCACTAGGCATCTCAATGCTCAGCACGTAGTTTGTTGACTGCACACAGGTAGAAATGAATAAGAAGATGAAAACTGATGCTACAATGAAGACCAAGTTCAGAAATGAAAAGTAAAGATGTTTTGTATATATATGGGTACCTAAAAGGTATCAAATGTAAAATGTATTTTTGTTATATTTTATTTTAGTATAGCTACTAGATGAGTTGTTATACTATGTGATGGTATTTGTAAAATAGAAAAAAATTAGCAGACTGTTTAGCTTAGTCTGTTAGTGATCGCCTTTTTACTGTAACATCCAATCACTGTACATTTGGTACAGTGGTATAAGGGTGTTACATGTTAACATAATATTATTAGCAAAATTAACCAATTAACTCAATTTTATCCAAAGCCTACAATTTAATTTTGTAGTTGGCTATCAAAAAGTTGATTAGGATTAGAATTAGACTACAAAAAGGTAGTTATGAAGTATGAAAATATAAGTTAAAGTGGTAAATTAGAATTTGATATCTGCTTTTAGAAGTTGAGGGAAAATCTATGCGTTAAGCCTAATTAAAATAAATGGCTAATAAAATGTTATATTATTTCCAATTAATAAATTTAGATTTGTTTTATCGGATATTAACCATTATCATGCCTTGTTTGGTGATTTGTTATGTCTTGCAGAAACTCATCATTAATTGTGAAATTACAATTATCGCTTGATATAGTTTGCCTATTTGAGTGTTTCGCCTGATACAGTTTAGCTGTTATTGGTAGCTGATAATTAATATGTAACAATTGATTTTAGAATTTAAAAGTAGCAATATAAATATCATTCATTTAATTATATATATTTTTTTTATGTTGAATTGAAAAAAAATATATTTAATAGATTTGATTACCATATATTAAGAAACATAAAAATTACAATTGGAGTTGGAGTTGGAGTTGGGATAGAAGATGAACTTCAAACTGCTAACTCTAGGCTATTTAAAATGCCAGTCCGGTAGACAATATGTGCTTTCTACCAATTCTCTTTCGCTTCAAGGAAACTAGCATATGGTTCATAAAGCAAAGAATGGTAGTTGCATATATTTTTCTCTTCCATTTCTTTGAAAACTATTTCGTAGTCATCAGTACCTTCCAACTGCAAAAACAAAATAAACCATCAAAAGTCCAACTTTTAGCAACTTAATTAAACCATGATAAAAATGTACACAGACAATTCAAGCACCCAACAAATGATAAGGAATTGAAGAATCAAAAATAAACCCGGATCTTTTGCTTGCTCTATTAAGGTAAATTAAAGAAATTGCATCTGCTAGTTGAGCATTCATATTTATGTTTAATTTTGTCAACAAAATAGATTTTTTTCTTATATGTTCAAACTATGCAAATGGAATAATGAAAGTTAAGTAAGAATGCAACGTATTATTGAAATTAATGCAATTAACTAATACACTATATTAAATACAATGTATTGAGTTTTGCCAAAACTTAATACACTGTATTGAGTTTAATAAAATCTAATACATTATATTTAATTTTTTCTTAAACCTAAAAAATATGAATATATAAGCAATTTAATTACATTGTATTCACTTTTGACAAACTTAATACACTATATTCAGTTTTTGTTCAAACTAAATACAGTGTATTGAGTTTTGGCAAAATTGAATACATTGTATTGAGTTTAATAAAATTTAATATACTATATTCAATTTTTGCATAAAGCTAAAAAATATGAACATATAAGCATTTTAATTTCATTATATTTACTTTTGACAAACCTAATATATTATATTTAGTTTTTGCTCAAAGTAAATATAGTGCATTAAGTTTTGCCAAATTTTAATATATTGTATTAAGTTTAATAAAATCTAATACACCATATTCAATTTTTTTATTAAAGCTAAAAAATATGAACATATAGGCAATTTAATTGTATTGTATTCACTTTTGACAAACCTAATATACTATATTAAATTTTTGCTCATATAAGCAATTTAATTTTATTGTGTTCACTTTTGACAAACCCGATACACTATATTCAATTTTTGCTCAAACTAAATACAGTATATTGAGTTTTGCCAAAACTTAATATACTATATTAAATTTAATAAAATCTAATACAATATATTTATTTTTTATTAAAGCTAAAAATATGAATATATAAAAAATTTAATCGCATTTTATTCACTTTTCACAAACCTAATACATTATATTAAGTTTTTGCTCAAAATAAATACAGTGTATTGAGTTTTGGAAAAGCTAAATACAATGTATTGAGTTATTATATTCAATTTTTTGATTAAAGCTAAAAAAATATGAACATATAAGCAATTTAATTGTATTGAATTCACTTTTGATAAACTAATACACTATATTCAGTTTTTGCTCAAATTAAATACATTGTATTGAGTTTTGTCAAAACTTAATATACTATATTAAGTTTAATAAAAATCTAATACACTATATTTAATTTTTGCTAACTAAATTGAAAAACAGAACACAGTTTATCTGAAACTTATTACAAAACTTTGACGATCAGAAAAATAAGCTACACCTGAGTTGAGTGATAAAATGTGTTGAAGCTCAAATTCCAAACTGCATATGTTGCACTTTGTCGCAAGCTTATATCAGCTAATTTCTCAAGAAACAACTTGTACCTATGAATAAAAAATGTAATATATCTTTCTATCAAAACCAATTTGGCCATAGAATAAGCTAAGGCTATTGGCATCCTCTCCACTTATTGTGGTATTGCTAAAGTAGAATTTAGGGACTGTATGGATGGAGAATATTTTTATTAAGCTAAAATTCTAAAAAAAAATTACCTTTCAAGTTCTAGTGTTTTCGTTCCATAAATATGAACTGTTCTCATCAAAGAGAGTGTTTCTTGTGCCACCTAAATGAGAACAGAGCAATTTTGTTATTTGTAACCATTGAAATAAAAAGCTTATATCTCCAATAACATACAAATAGATAATCTTATCCTATTTCATTAGCAGAAGCAGTGAACTCTTGAACTAACTTTGCTAAATAAAAAGCGACACTCTTTCATTTATAGGCACACCAAAAAAGTTAATAAGAATGATATACGAGGTAAACTTTGGCACCAAATTAAACATAAAAACGAGTTACATTACTTCAATCTTAACCTCCCAACAAATCAACACCCTAACTTTCTCGCCTTATACACACTTTCTATAAATAAGAACAACAAAGCAGACAACTTTATCATGAATTCACAAAACCAGTAAAATTTAGAAGTAGAAATTAGAAAAGGAAATAAATTAAAAAAATCTCTTGCAAGAATTAGCAACCAGAATACCAAATTTTAAAAGATCAAAACACCATAAATATATAGCAAGTAATAAACACAAACTACATTTCTCTTAAAAGAATTAGCTACCAGCACAACCAATTTTTGTTTCAAAAAGAAAGAGAAAAATGAAGCAACGAGGTAATTGATTACCTCGAGAACTAACAAAATGAGTAGAGGCAGCTTAAGAATTGGTTGAAATAAAGAAAAGGGTAGCAAGATTTTCTAGGCAAATAATGGGGTTTTGTTCTTCTTCAGTTTTCGGAAGAATCAATAAGAGTCAATTAGCATATTCACCTCAGCGCTTTATCTATATAGCTTGACAACTTGTATTTTTGTTTTTATATTGGCCAAGGGACATACAAGTAGAAGCTGCAAAATAGAAAATATATATCTAAAAAGGTGCATTTTTGAAAGTTAAAAACGTAAAATATAAAAATAATTGATCAATTTTGAAAAAAAAAAGAGTTAAAAAGATGGTAAATCACACAATTTTCTCAAAAAGTTATTGAGGAAGTTGTTAGTGTATTACTGAAATAATAGTGTACCACTACAAGAAAATCTGGAAATAGCAACGGAATTGATTCTGTTGCTAAATTAGCAACGGAAAAACAATTCCGTTGCTATTTAGCAACGAAAAATAGTTTCCGTTGCTAAAATTGGTTAAACTTTGTAGATTTAGCAACGGAAAAATATTTGGTTATCTTCCGTTGCTAAAAGTAGAGGGAATTTTTGGAGCCAAAATTTAGCAACGGAAATTAGCAACGGAATTACTATTCCGTTGCTAATTAAGGCGCCAATAGATGGCGGAAAAAATTTGGGACGAAAAATAGCAACGGAATATGATTTCCGTTGCTAATTTAGCAACGGAATTTATTTTCCGTTGCTATTTTAGCAACGGAAAATAATTCGGTTGCTAAATAGCAACGGAATTTATTTTCGGTTGCTAAAATAGCAACCAAAATTATTTCCGTTGCTATTTAGCAACCGAAATAGAATTCCATTGCTATTTTTCATATTCAATGAAAAATAGCAACCGAATTTATTTTGGTTGCTAAATAGCAACGGAAATATATTTCGGTTGCTAAATAGCAACCGAAATAGAATCCCGTTGCTAAAATAGCAACCGAAATATATTTCCGTTGCTATTTAGCAACCGAAATAAATTCGATTGCTATTTTTCATATTCAATGAAAAATAGCAACCGAATTTATTTCGGTTGCTAAATAGCAACGGAATTTAAATTCCGTTGCTAAATTGCAACCGAATATATTTTTGGTTGCTAAAATAGCAACGAAATTTATATTCCGTTGGTAAATGAGGGATATTTAAGTAATTTTGTTATTTGTTACCCTAGCCATAAATTAGCCTTAAGTGTCAAATTCCGCCTCCCTCTCTTTTATTTGCCTTTATCTAGATACAAGAAAATCTAAAAATTCTGCCTCCCATCTCTTCTCTTCATTTCCAGCCTCCGCCCCCTCTTGAACAATTGCTGTCTGAAAGCAATAATTGGGAAGGAAATCGTTTGAAAATAAACACATTTTCGTCAATTTTCATTGACTGGAATTTCTTATTCTCTTCACAACCCTGCAATCTCATTCGCCACAACCCAATACCTATCCTCTTCACCCTTTGCATGTTTCCCTCTCTTCCAGATTTTTCCACTAATTTTCTTCTTTTTCATTCACTCTGTTCGGCTTCTTTATTGCAGGCTCGATGTGGGTATTCACCGATTTTCAGCAGTAACTTGAGAAATGGATCTTATGGAGGAGCCTCTTCTGGATCTACTTCTTATTCACCCTCCTCTTCTTCCTGTTCTTGCTGTTCTCATGGTAATTAGATCCTACAATTGTATTACAATAAAATAGTTTTTACATTTTTCTTTTTTCTCCTTATCTTTTGGTTACAGATCTGCCCTTACTGCATTTAGATACTGTGTCCTGTATGCAAATGTATCTTATGATCGTATCCTACTGCATTTCATCTTTCTGTCTTCAATCTTAACAAATATATCAATTTTTGCTACTATATTCTATTCTCACTGCATTTATACAGTTTCCTTGACATTATCTAGATATGGTTGGTTGGCGTACATCCTCTATAATACATCCTCCAGTTTAAGTCAGCACAGGCAATTGCAACACAAGATCTGCGAATAATAAAAAATAAAAGCAGAAAAAAAAATCGACATTGAAAGATGAAGATTCATCGAGAAACCGTACCCGCCATTGTTATCGTATGGAGACCAGTTAGCTTGTTGCTTAGTCATGGTGTATTTTGCAAAATGGAGATTAAATTCGACGATGAAAGAGGGGGCAAATCGATAACAAAAACTCAATCGATGCTTGTAATTCTACTTATTTTTGTCTCTAGAGATCTTGCGGTCTTTCGCATCAAGAAAAACCAAAAGAAGAGTTACGTAACGGCGCCGTTTTGCCTACTCCTTTGGACCAGCTTTTCATTTTTTTTTCTTGGTCTGAGTTTTGGACCAGCTCAAGGCAACCCAAATCAATTCCTAACGCAAATTGGCATCAAGAAACAAAACAATGCTACAACAGGTCCTCTAAATCTGACAAGCTTAAACGGTGCCGTTCAAAGTTTCTGACAACTGCTCGAACTCCGATTTGTCGCCGCCGTGGCAGCCTTATGGAATGAGAATCTCAAAACAGAATCAACAGCCGTATCTGATTTCAATGGTTTCTTTTCTTATCAAAATTTTTTTCGTCTGATTGTGAACTCTACGCAAATGGAGGGCGTGTATTCGTGGCTGCTAAACATCTTTCTCCTTTTTTGTGTCGTCGGTATGATCGGTTACTATGTAATTTTCAATCACATTTTTTAGACTGTCCATCGCCTAAATTCTGATAGATGTGTATTCTTATCATTTCAGCTAATGCACTTGGCGGATCTTGAGTTTGATTACCTAAATCCGTACGATTCAGCATCTCTGATTAACATGGTGATTTTGTCGGAGTATTTCACTCAAGGATGGTTATGCCTATCCTTCTTGTTAACGGGGCACTGGTTTTTCACTTTTTCCGCCTTTTGTCACTGCCTTGCCTCTACTACAATGTGAAATTGTAAGTGTATGTTTAATTAATTAGGATCATAATTTGTTAAGAATGGTAGGAGTATGAATTATAAAGCAATGATCGATCAGGTATTTGCAGAGGCAACACTTAATTGATGTGACAGAGATCTATAACCAGGTGAAGATGGAGAAGCAGCGGAGGCTTTTTAAGCTTGGATTTCTGATGATCCTTTTATTCCTCTGTATATTCTGGTAAATGGAATAATCTTAGATTTTGTGGGTATTTAGATGTTGAATGTTGATTGGGTTTTGTGTGGATGTGCTTCAAGTTTCTCTGGACAGTTGGAGAGCAAATGGATTAATGAAGCTGTGTTCTTGAATTGCTGTATTAAATTCTTGAATTCTCCATAAGAGACGATAACTTAAACTGGGTTTTATTTAGTTAATTAATTGATTGTGTTGTTTAAGAGCCTTTTTTATTTTATGATCACTAATTAAAATATTAAAAGAAAATAAATATTTTTCTTCAATAGTGTGTAAAAGCTCTACATGTCTATCTCATCCTCTTTTAGTTTTTACCAAGTCTATTTAATACTTCAAATGGCTGCCTTTTCTTTGGGGCTAAGTGTGTCCTGTTCTTTTGCAAAGGCCTTACAATTAGTGTAAGTCCGGAATTAGTTATTACTTTGATGAATAGTTATATATCTCACTGTAGGTTCTTGATTCTAGATTTATGTGGTTGGTGGTTTATTTGCATACTAGCAGGGACAAATTGCCCCCATTGCCTCCAAAATTTCTATTAGTTTTGTTACCTTAGTTTGAGCGGTTTATGTGCTTACTGGTTTGGTGGATGTGCTTTTTCTCCAAATGTTTCACTAGCATCTATCAATGTATCATATCCATAATCCTCCTTCAATACCCATCTTGTATGTTTATTTTTTTCATTAATTCTCGGTTCCTGCTGTACTGGGTTTTGTTTTGTTTGCTTTCTTTTTTGGCTATTTTGTCGAACATTAGATAGATAGGGAAAGTTTCGGTTTTTCCTGCTTAGGTGATGTTGGGTTCATGTCGAACTCAATAGGCTTGCTAAACTAATATGCAATAGCATTTGATATGCAGAACTAAAGAGGATCTGGAATTTCGATGGAAAATGTTATCAGACTTGAGGCTGAGAACAAGGTCACTGGCTCTCACTCTCTATTCAAAAAGGTACGATTGTTCCACTCAGCTTCATACCTGTGAAAAATTGCATCAATCATCTGCTGAACTTGTTCTATATTGCTAGATTAATTTTTCAAAATAATTAGATGATTAAGACCGAAACCACATAGAATAATAAAGCAAAAATAAGCTAGTTGCCTAGTTCCATCGTAACATCCACATAAAAGAAATAATTATAAGATTGAAAGGGACTTAAACTACTCCAGACCCATCCACTTAAACACCAATAATAATAATAATAATAATAATAATAATAATAATAATAATAATAATAATACTAATAATAATAATAATAAGCTACATGAAGAGCAGGTCTAGTTTTGTACAAATTAATTAGTAGTAAACAAGAATTGGTAGGAGGTCCTAATCAATTTAATTAAGATAAAGCTTTTATTCACTATCGTTGCCTAGGTGCCCATAATGACAAAATTTGACTAATCGACAGAATTAATTAAGACTCTCCAGCAGTGAACTAATTATGTGGGTGTCTATCTAATTGCGCAAAAGTGAACTTTAGTTGGTCTATCCAGTTAACCTTTTTGCTGCTTGTTTTCTTTTATTGTTAACAGGGAATGAAACAATCATTTATGCTGAAGAGATAAAAGTATCAATGCAAAAAAATGAACTCACAATATTCTCAAATCTGTACTTGTCTTTTCAATCTACAGTCAGCCTATTGAAAGGCTATTAGTAATCCCTCTTTTATTGTCAGTTTTGTTTCTTATTTATTTGGTAGTTGCGTTTCTCTTCTTTTGCATGTGGGAAAGGTCAAGCCATACTATCTCTCCCTCGTTAAAAAGGTAAAAGTAAAGCACTAATTTATTGATTTTATTTGTTAATTTTTGTTTACGAGTCCTTATTCTTTCTGTTAAAATATTGCAGTACTCCTAGTGGGTAAATTTTCATTTAGAAACCAAAATTTTACTTTCATATTCTCTTGTAGGCCTCATTTGAGCGAGCAAAGAAATGGTTCCAAGAACTTCAAGCACAAGGTGAGTTTACTTTTCTGAAATGTCTATAGAGATTTTTTCACATGAATAAATGTCTACTCATTGACTATTCTGCATAGTAGTCATTGTGTAACATCTAGGCTCCTGCTTTTATATTGATATTTTATTTAGTTAATAGTAAATTCCTTGCTTTCTCTGTTATGCTTTTTCTATAGGCAACCCACTTGATCTGCCTTCAGGGGTATGGATTCTTCTCATGGTTTTATTGTATGTATAGTGATTTAAACTATAAATTCTTTTTATGATTTTAACTTTTGGCTAATGACATGCAGATATTCATTCAAACAGGATACCCACTTGATCTGCCCTCAGGGAGTTTGGGAAGCTATTGCATTGACGAGACTCCACAACTCTCTCTTGCTACTTATAACTGGGTCCTTGTGAGTATTCATGCTTTTTTGGCTGCATTTTATTTGAGTCTACATGCTTGCAGATTGCCAAAGAATTTTACACTGTTATGGATAATTGCCCATGTTTTGTTCGATTGGTGAATTTTACTTTAATATGTTCATTGAACTGTATCATTTTTGAAAATTCATTTCACACTTGAGATTGTTGAAAAGCTTCAAATGAGTTGGTCATGAGGAAACTATTGTTGACTCTAACCGATATTTATACATTAAAATCATGTTTCAAATGGACGGATAAGCATTTTAGTACGTATGCAGTTAATGTATCAGTTGAACTAATGAATGTTAAGTTGAAATGCCAAGAATAAATATTTCTTGAGGGATTGAGATGTTTAAAGGATATGTTCTTCACTTACATTTATGTTATTTTTCTAGCAACTTGTGTCAGTCACAGGTTTGTAAACGTGTCTATATATGCCACTGTACACTATCAATAGTTTGAAGAAGGTAAATTGCCACGTGTCTATATATATTAATCAACTGCATCAAAATGTATTAGAGCATATAAGCATTTATTGTGTAAATATATCAGTGCTTCAAAAGATAATTCTGAAAGAAAAGACATCAGCTTGCTGTTTTAGTGTAATTTGTTGGTTTTTCTTTTGTAGTGATGGAATAGCGACGAAAAAACCGTCACAAATTTTTTTTATACTAGTTGCTGAATTTAGCAACGGAATGCAACTCGGTTGCTAAATTTAGAAACGGAAAAATAATTTCCGTTGCTAAAATTAGCAACGGAATTTTAATTCGGTTGCTAAATTTAGCAACGGAATATGAATTCGGTTGCTAATTTTGACCAATTTACCAGATGTTAGTGGTTAGATTTAGCAACGGAATATAATTTTCGTTGCTAAATTTAGCAACGGATTGAACATTCCGTTGCTAAATTTAGCAACGGAATAAACATTCCGTTGCTAAAAATACCAACCGCCGAATTAGCAACCGAATGTTCCGTTGCTATTTTCCGTTGCTAATTTTTATTAGCAACGGAAATTCAACAAATTCGGTTGCTAATTTTCGTTGCTATTTGCTGATTTTCTTGTAGTGTACGTGGGTGCCATGGATGGTTGGACAGAAACACACGATCTGAACAAAATTGGAGAATAAGACCAAAAGGGACAGCTCAATTCTATAAAGAAAAATCAACAAGACATTACCAATGGCTTAATCCATAGCTTTATTTTTAGATTTTTTAGTTTAATTCAACATTGTAACCCATATTTCATTTTTATTTTATTGCATTTTTTAGAATTTCTTGAGTTTTTTGTCGAAACAATAGCTTAGGAGACCTAAACACTTTGTTAGAAGTTAAATGGTCTCGACTAAGTAGTTTGATAACGCTTAAATTTCCTAACATGATCGCGAATTACACGTTTGTATTATTTGATTCCATAAAATGATCAAACAATATTTTTGGCATGCTTGGTGGAACCTGTTCTAAAGGATGCTGCAAAATACAATGGAATTCAGACCAGCTACATTTAAATATAGCTATTGGTGTACAATTAGTTGTTTTATAGCATTCCTAATCTATTTGATTTCAAGATTTTTCGTGTTTATAGGAATTGATTTTTAAACATGGCCAACTGATTCAATTGGATTTTATCCTTTATCATAGCTGGCATTGTAAGAAATTGCTTTTTCATCATATATATATTATTTTTTAAGGACATTTTACATTAATGCTGATAATTGTGAATTATATGTTAGTTTTAGTGTCTTTTAGATGATCAATTTAGTCAACTTGGTTTTAATTTAGTTGAATTTGTGTTTAATTAGTTAGAATTTGTGTTTTGTGAGTTAATTGAAAATTTTGTTATTTTTCAATTTGAAGAAAAAAAGGGACTAAATTGAAAAAAAAGAAGTTTTGGGGCATTGTCGTAATTTCAAGAAAATTGCTTATTTATGCGTGAGAGACAGAAGGTCATCACTCGGCTGAGTGATGAGGCTCACTCAGCTAAGTGAGCAGTCACTTACCTAATGAGTCAAAATCACTCACCCAAGAAAAAAAAGTTCAAAGTGCAGAAGGTTATCACTCTCCCGAGTGATAAGATCACTCTCCCAAAGTAAAGGAATCACTCTCCCAAGTGATTATTGAAGAAACACGATAAAAAAACTCCTTGTTTTAAGTGAATTCTTCTCCAACTCTGTTTAGGAAGTTTCAAAGAGCAAAATTTCTTTCCAACACCTATAAAAAGAGGATTAAAACACTTGAACGAGAGAGCCATGAACTCAACCACAAATTTAGCTTAGTTAGTTTTACGTAATTTTTCTTAGTTGATAAAGAACAAAAGCTTGGAGCAAGAAGTTTTCTCTAGTTTTCTATAACCGTTTATCAAGGGAGCTTTTACACTCTATGTTTTTGGTTTTTTTTCTTAATCTTGCTTTAGTTTTCAATATGAATAGCAAGTAGTTCTCTTTACTTTTGCTAAATGATACTTGAATCCTTAACTTTATATTGTAATGACTTAGTTTGCACTTAATGTGATACAAGTTAATTATTTCTTGGTTTTATGCAAATTTTTACCTTTGGTTATTTATAATTTGATTGTTGACTTATTTGAATTAATAGTTCATGATTGATTTATGCATGATTATTGGTTTGCATGTTCTTAGGTTAATTTATTAGTATTAATGCATGATTATGTTTGGAGTTAAGGTGTAGTTGTGTATTGGTAATAATAGATTAAGACTAAGAAAAGTTAAAATCAAGAATAGATGAAAGTTAAATTTACTTGCAAAAGAGTTTAATAGACATCTAGGAGGTTAAAATCAGATTTTTATGCTAAGCGTTGAATAATTTTGAACACGCAAGGTTTAATGCTTAAAAATGGCATTCTTGTGTTGAGATCTTTTGCGTTTTTCATCTGATTTCTTTATGATCACTTTTATTCTCTTTTTGAATAAGTCATTATAATATAAGTTAAAATGAATAGTAATTTAGTGAAAGTTGCTCCAATATTGCGTTTTACCTATTTTGTTTACTTGCTTTCATTTAAGTTTGAGTTTAATTGCTTTAACTTCTGTTTGTTTGCTTTAGTTTATTATTTAAAATTCTTTTTATTTTAGTCATTTATCAACCATTGCAACTTTGGGATTTTGCTTCTCTCTCACACATAGTTTTCATTCTAAAAATCTAAAATTTTTCATATATACACAAATTTTTTTTGGGTTCGATATTTGTGGGTCATAATTATATTTTCCTATATTACTATCTGATCTAGTACACTTGGTAGACACTGATCAAATACCTAATGAGTGGATTCTCATGTCTCACATTGTAAAAGGTTTAGATTTTAGGTACAACGCAATGTTGATTTTTCTAATTAAGTTTAATTACAAATTATATAGTTTAGGCGTTTTTTGTCACAATAAATTCTTTTGTCAATTTCTAGTCATTAGAGTATAGATCCAATGACATTTGTTATATCATATCAACATCTGATGCGGCATTTGCAGAAACTCAATGGTGATGTGGCATATTGTAATATAATGTTATTTTAGGTATCAATCCAATGTATCAATGGTCAAAATCCAACTGAAGAGACTTTGGATTCATTAAATAAAATATCCAATTATATTTTGTAAAAGAAATTCTTTTGTGAGAAATGCATATTTTTTATGTAAGTTTAATAACCACAGTGTAATTTAATTAACCCTTTAATGAATACATGTCTTTTGAATTAAAGGCAACCTATTTTTTATTTTCTTCGAATTCTTTTTATTTTTATTACTAAATAAGCAAGCATGCCTCGTAAATAAAAAGTACTGCATATTTAATTCATAAATTATCTTATTAAAGAATAAGCAAAGTCTTTTTTTAAATGAAACTCATTAAAAGTCTGCCTCTTGGCACATCTTCCTTAGGGTCGTTGCTAGCAGCAGTTTCCTATGTGATGGATTAGGATTTGGATATCAATCATTTGTCCATTGACGATGAAGAGGAGGGAGGTTAGAATACTAAAGGGATAAGCGAAGGTAAACAGGAAAACTGGGATTTATGTTTACTGGATCGCTTCCTCACAGATGCAGTGGTTCCCTTCTCAGCAATGAGGAACACTCTGGCGAATGTTTGGTGTCCACTAGTAGGAGTTTGTATTCAAGAACTGATGCTGAACTATTTTCTATTTAAGTTTTTCCATGTTATAGATCTGCAAAGGATTATTGAAGGAGGACCCTGGACTTTTCACAATCACTTATTATTGTTTCATAGATTGACCGAGGGGGAGGATCCTTATATTGTACCAATTTATTATTGTGACATGTGGGTTTAAGTTTGAGATTTACCATTTGGCTTTATGACAGAGTTGATGGCTAAGAGGTTCGAGGATTTTATTGGTACATTCTTATCTTATGATGCTCGATCATTGGCTACTAGGAGTAGAGATTATATGAGAATTCGAGTTCGCATTGACGTCAGGAAGCTGCTCGTCAAAAAGAAGAAATTGCATAGAAGTGATGGAAGTTTTACCTATTTTATATTCTGTTATGAGAGATTAATAGTCTTTTGCTTCATCTGTGGTGTGTAAGGCCATCCTGAAAATTTTTGTAAGTTGAGACTCTCTTTGAAGTCGGATGAAATCAAGCTAAACTAGGATATGTCGCTTAGGGCGACCCCTCATCGGAATGGCGCTCCAGTGAGTAGGTGGCTATGCACAGATCGAGGAGGTAATCTCGGAGATTCTGGTGGCTATGTTATAGGCAGGGATAAGGGCAAAGAATTTGATTCGAATTTAAAGATATCTGTATCCATCTCCTTAAAAAAAGGGAATCCTAGTCACCACGGTAATGTAGGAGAATAGGAAGTGGACCACATGGATCAGGATAGTAGGCTGGGCCGGTTTAGTGGAGATATCATGGCCCAAAAGACAAGGCAGTGGCCTTAGAGTGTCAAAAAGAGGAAGCTCTCATTTTTTATGAAAGCAAGAAAAGACTTCATTCTACCAGTATCAGAAATGAACAGAATGTTGGTGGCATTGTTGCATCTTTTTCTACTTATGTTACTTTTATCCAATTGGCAATACCTGAGGAGCAGGTCTGCCGAGCATTATGAAACACTTAGCTGGAACTGCCAAGGACTTAGCAACCCTCGAGCAGTGTTAACTCTTCATGAGCTAGTACGTAAGTTTAAGCCAAGTATGATCTTTTTAATTGAGAGTCCAGTACATGGAGGGAAGATTGAAGAAGTCAGAAGAATGATTGGGTTTGGTAGTAGTTTTGTAGTGGATTACTTGGGTAAAGGGGGTGGCTTGGCTATTTTTTGGGATTCTTCAATTGATGCGTTTGTAAAGGGTTATGGTCAAAATTTTATTGATATGACTATAAACTCCCCAACGAAGGGTAGGTGGCGTTGTACTTTTTTTATGGGTACCCTGAGAGGAGTCGAAGGAAAGATTCTTGGGCTTTGTTAACAAACCTTGCTTCTTGTTCTGCTTTGCCTTGGGCTATGACGGGGGATTTTAACGACTTAATGAATGAATTAGAGAAATAGGGGGGCTCTCAGCATTCGACTTCTTTGATGGCGGACTTTAGTGATACCTTGAGTTCTTGCAGCTTCTGTGACATCCCAATTCGGGGTAGCTTGTTCACTTGGGCAAGGCGAAGGGGAGATTATGTCATTTTAAAGGAATGGTTGGATAGATGCGTGGTTAATGGTGGTTGGCATGATCTGTTCCTAATCATGATTTACTGAATCTGTTGGCGCCGGTTTATGATCATAATCCCATTCTTTTAGATTCGGAGTGCTCTTTCCCTGCTCCTAATAGAAAGAGGTTTAAATTTGAGAATTGTCAAACAATGTTCAACGTATATTAATATTTCAAACATAGGAGGAAAATATATACAGTATTTTACATCCTAAAACAAGAATCCTATATAAGGCAAGAGTTATAAATAAAGAAAAACTTCTAAAGCTACCCGATTACTACAATCACAATCATCCTATAATTCTGCTTTCATACAGATCTTGACAGCTCATGTCCACACTTCCCCTCAAGTTGGAGCAAAAATATCCAACATACCCAACTTGCCAATTATATCATGAAACTGCTTTCCTGGAACTGCCTTTGTAAGAATATCAGCGAGCTGTTGTTCAGACTTGACAAACGGAAACTGTATAATCTTTTGATCCACATTGTCCTTGAGAAAATGTCATCCACTTCGACACGTTTTGTACGATCGTGTTGAACTGGATTTTGAGCAATCTCAATTGTTGCTTTATTATCACAATAGAGATTCATAGGTTCTAAATGTTCAATTTCCAAGTCTGATAATAGGCGTTTAATCCACAACAATTCACATACCCCATTTGCCATACCTCGAAATTCTGCTTCAGCACTTAATCTGGCAACAATCTTCTGTTTCTTACTTTTCCAAGTAACAAGATAACCTTCTACAAAAGTAAAGTAACCAGACGTAGATCTTCTGGTTGTTTGATCACCTGCCCAGTCAGCATCTGTATATCCTTCAATATTAGAAGCATTATGTTTCGAAAATAACAACCCTCTTCCAGGAGCTCCTTTTAGATATCTCAAAATACGGTATACTGCTTCCATATGTTCTTCACTTGGCTCGTGCATAAACTGACTAATCACACTTACAGCATATGCGATGTCTGGTCGTGTATGAGACAAATAAATTAGTCTTCCAACCAACCGTTGATAGCGTCGTTTATCTGTTGGGACTTGATCAAGAAAAATTCCAAGCTTATGATTTACTTCCATAGGCATTTCTACCGGTTTGGAAGCCAGCAACCCAGTTTCACTAAGTAGATCCAACACATATTTTCGCTGAGATAGAATGATCCCTTGATTTGAACGAGCTATTTCGATGCCTAGGAAGTATTTCAGTTGTCCGAGATTCTTCATTTCAAACTTAGCCACCAAATACTCTTGCACTAACTTCATCTCTTCATGATCGTCTCCTGTTAAGATCATATCATCAACATACACAATTAAAATTGTTACCTTCCCTTCTTTGTGTTTTACAAACAAAGTATGATCTGCATTACTTTGTTTGTAACCGAATGTTTTCATTGCAGTGGAAAATCTCCCAAACCAAGCTCTAGGTGATTGCTTCAGCCCATATAATGCCTTTTTTAATCTGCATACTTTATTTCTATTTATTGGACTACATTTCACACCTGGTGGCAACTCCATATACACTTCCTCTTCTAATTCACCATGAAGAAACGCATTCTTCACATCAAATTGATGAAGTGGCCAGTCACGATTAACTGCTAAGGATATGAGAATGCGAATTGTATCAATTTTTGCAACTGGAGCAAATGTTTCCTGATAGTCCACCCCATATCTTTGTGTATAGCCTCTAGCTACAAGTCTTGCTTTGAATCTCTCAATGCTTCCATCTGCTCTGAGTTTCATTGTAAAAACCCATCTACATCCAATTGTTTTATTTCCTTTGGGTAATGAAACAACCTCCCATGTAGAGTTTTTTTCAAAGCTTCCATTTCTTCATTCATTGCTGTCTTCCACCTGTGATCTGCTAATGCTTCCTGCACACTACTAGGAATAGAAATACTGGATAATTGATTAATAGCAAGTGCATATGACTTCGACAATCTATGGGTGGAGACAAAATTATTTATAGGATATTTCACATTTGCCTTAGCATCGGGTTCATACTGTTTCGTTTTGATCCTCTATTGACTCTTTTGGATATCTAGAAGTTAAGTTTTCAGGAGGAATAATAAATTTATTGGACCGAGAATGTTCAGAAATAACAAGACTAAGAGACGAGATTACCTGAGGATTTGTATCGGGACAAGAAGCTGATATATTCTGACCAGATTCTTTAGTTATTGGCGTTAAAATTGGCAACTCTGTTATATTCTCGGAATTTTCTTCAATTCTATCTCCAACGTCTTCTTCATGTTCACCACTGATGCCGTAAGATTCATGGTATTGGGCCCTCATCAAGTTCATGTCCAAGAGGTTCATGTACAAGAGTGCCTCGACCCCCGCATTGACCCTCATCAGTTCCATTTGGAAATCTTCCACTGATGTATTCCATCTCTGCCGAAACATCCTCATTAGAAGATGTTAAACTCATACTGCTTGCTTCTTATCCTCTTCACCAAAATCTCCCCCTGAAGAGGAGAAGTAGAAGCTCCCCCTGAATAATAAGGCTCAGTCTCCTGAAAAGAAACAACCAAGGTGACATGAACTTTACGAGCTTGTGGATCATAACACCGGTATCCTTTTTGATAATAAGAATATCCAATGAAGACGCATTTCTTAGCACATGGGTCTAATTTACTTCTCAAACTTTTGGAATATGAACATAGTGGCACAACCAAAGATCCGGGGTTCAAGGTTAGGAATATGAGGAATAGATAACAAGGACTGCAATTTTTGTTGGGGAGTTTGAAAATTAATAACACGAGATGGTGTTCGGTTGATAAGATAGACAGCAGATTTGACTGCTTCTGCCCAATATTGTTTAGGCATGTGCATATCAAATAGTGAGGCACGAACTACTTCCAGAATTTGTCTATTTTTTCGTTCTGCTAAGCCATTCTGTTGTGGGGTGTAAGTGCAGGAGGTTTGGTGACGAATTCCTGTTGGTTTAAGAATGTGCTAAGAGATGTACCCATAAACTCAGCAGCATTATCAGTTTGCCAAACCTGAATAGACTTTTGATACTGAGTTCTAACCATGGAATAAAACTCCTGAAAGACAGAATCAATATCACCCTTTTTTCGAAGCAATGAAACCCATGTCATTCGTGTGCATTCATCAATAAAGGTTACAAAAAAACGATCATTAGAGAATGAACTAAGTTTTGCAGGGCCCCATATATCTGAATGTATAACAGCAAAAGTATCTAAGCTTTTATTCAAACTTGGTAAATAAGAAACACGATGGCTTTTTGCTAGTTCACAAATACTACAATGAAGATCTAAAACATTCAATTTTGCAAACAGGTGTGGTTTCAGTTTTTTAAGATAACCAAATGAGAGGTGGCCCAATCGGTGATGCCATAACCATACTGATGCCTGATTGTTTTCTGCACTGCTCACATGACAGGTATGAGTGAACTCTGGTTCTGCCGATTTTATTAATTCCAAGTAATAGAGTTTGCCTCTTTTAACACCATAACCAAGAATCTTCTTGGTCAGAATATCCTGGAAAACACAAGAATCAGGCCAAAAAGTTACAGTATAATTAAGATTGGAAGTGATTTGGCCGACGAATAAAAGATTATGTTCAAGAGAAGGAACAACTAAAACAGATTTTAATGTTAGTTTCTTAGACAAAGCAACAGATCCTTCCCCTAGAATAGAACAAGTATCTCCATTAGCGGTAGACATGACAGACTGGGATGATGGAGAAAAAATATTAACTGATCAGAATTTCGAATAAAAATCATATGGTCAGATGCACCACTATCAATAATCCAAGTATTGCTCTTAGAATTTGCAAAAAAAGTATGTGCATTACCAAAATACCTGAGTGAGCAATATTTGCTGTAGGTTGTTTTGGAACTTCAGTGAGAGATTCATCTGAAGTAGTTGTCAATGCCTTTCCAGCAATCTTATTTCTCAGCTTCTTTGAAAAATCCCACCATTCAGGATAGCCAACAATCTCGAAGCATCTTTGCTTGGAATGGCCTTTTTCACCACAGTGACTACATGTAAAATTGTTAGGCTTTCCATTTTGCTTCCGAATCTGTTTAATCATCATAGCTGAGTGTTCAGATGGCTGACTTTGAAAACCTCCCATGGTCTGTCGTTGTTGATGCTCTCTTCGTACATAAGCATATGTGCTTTCCAGATCTAATTTTGAGTCCCTTCGTAAAATCTCCCCATGAACTTGATCAAACTCAGAATCCAGTCCACTTAGGAAGATGTGGACTCGAAGCCTGGCCATTGCTGAATGTAAGTGAACCACTCCTTCAACCGTTCCTTCTGAAAGACAGATTTGTGGTCAATTTCCTGAAATATAGCACGAGTTCATTGTAATATATTGATAAGGTCTACCATCCTGTTTGGTAGAAAAAGATCGTTGATTCAATTCAAATAAGCGAGTTTCGTCTGAGCCATCGTAAAAAGTTTTGGACACAGCCTCCCATATCTCTTTAGCTGTTGACAATCGTATAAAACGTTGCATCAATCCTGGACTCATTGAATCAATAAGCCAGTCCTGGACTCATTGAATCAATAAGCCAGCTCTTCACTCTTTGATTTTCAGTAACCCACGTTGCATGAGTGGGATCTTCAGGTGAGGGTTTTTTCTACTCTCCAATAAGAAATCCGTATTTGTTCTAGCTCCAATACGCATCTCCATAAGCTGAGACCATAATGGATAGTTCGTTTCATCTAGAATGATACTGGTTGGAAAAGAAGAGGTATCTTGATGGATGATAATTTGTTGTGTTGGGTTAGTGATTGGGACAATAGGGTTCGGGTTGGCCATTCTAGCCTTCAACGATTTTTCTTGAACTGGTATGGCTTTGATACCATGTCAAACAATGTTCAACGTATATTAATATTTCAAACATAGGAGGAAAATATATGCAGTATTTTTACATCCTAAAACAAGAGTCCTATATAAGGCAAGAGTTCTAAATAAAGAAAAACTTCTAAAGCTACCCGATTACTACAATCACAATCATCCTATAATTCTGCTTTCATACAGATCTTGACAGCTCATGTCCACAAGAATGAATGGCTCTTAAGTGATGATATTGGTTAGGTAGTTATGGTTGGTTGGAACTCGGGGTCTGGTAATCTCCTAGACAAGATTGAACGGTGTGCTAAATCTTTGCAGGAGTGGGGCTGCGATAGAACGAGCAATTTTGGGCATAGGCTCAACACTCTGTACAAATAGTTAGTTCTTGTTAGTGGTCCTCTGCTGTTAGTGACACTGCCTGTGTTCCCTTGGTTAAACAACAAATCATGTTAACTCTAAAACAACAGGAGATGTATTAGAAGCAGTCAGCAAAGTCCTTTTGGCTAAAGGAAGGGGATAAGAACTCGAAGTATTTTCATCAACAAGCTTCTGTTATGCGTAAGTTCAACAAAATTAAGGCTCTCCAGAATAATGAGGGAGTTTGGATCTCGGATATAGATGGTTTAACGCGTATGATTCATATTTATTTCTATTTTCTTTTTAGCCTTCGTCTACGGATATTGATTCTATAGTTGATCTTATGGAGTCGTGTATTACTGAAGCTAATAATGCCATGCTATTGGAATCTTTCTCAATTGATGAGTTTCGAAGAGCTTTATTCCAAATGCATCCTGACAAAGCCCCTAGGCTTGACGGTATGAATCCTACTTTTTTCCAAAATTCTAGCATATTACTGGTAATGACATTTATGCTAGTTGCATGAAATGAGTAAATAAGTGTGTCTTTCTTGATGGCTTGAATGATATTATTGTTGTGCTTATTTCGAAGAAGGAGAGACCTACTACATTAAAGGATCTTAGACCTATATCTTTATGTAATGTGGCCTATAAAATTCTATCTAAGGTTTTAGCTAACTGTCTAAAGCATCTTTTGTATAAAATTGTGTCTGAATTCCAATCTTTATTTGTTTCTGGTAAATTAATTACGGATAATGTTTTGTTGGCTTTTGAGATTATTCATTATATGAAGTGTAAAAGGATGGGGTCGAGAGGCAATGTGGCCTTGAAAATTGACATCAGTAAAGCATATGACAAGGTGGATTGGGCTTTTCTTGGAAAGATTTATGTTGAAGATGGGTTTTCATGCTAAATGGGTAGCTTTGATTATGCTTTATGTGAAATCTGTGAAATATTCTAGTGCTTTTAACTGTATAGAGGTTGGTCCGATTATCACAGGGAGAGGTCTCTGTCAAGGGAATCCGATTTCTTCATACTTATTCATTCTTTGTGCAGAGGGCTTATCTTGCTTATTTAGAAAGGCAGAGGTGGATCGGAGGCAGATTATTCCAAGGAAATTGGACAAAAAAGAAAGAAAACGGATTCTGGTACTGTTGGCAATGACCAACGGTCAAATCTTTGATTTCTCATCCTTTCCTTACGATCCTCATTACTTCTTTTTTTCTGGTTCAGACTTAATATCGTAATTACTAATTATAAGTATTTAGCAATTTACCAATTTTAGATTGATCTTTTTCCCAAAAAATTTACAATAAATAGCCTCTAACTCAATTAAATTAAATAAAACAATAGTACCTCGAAAGCCATTTCCATGGCTTCTTCTTCTCTTCACATTCTTTCTGCATCTTTGCCATTCTTTACTAGTATCCACATCACTAGCAACAGCTCCAGCTCCGAATTCTAAAACCAAGAGCAGTACAGAAGCACCTGCACCCAATTCCGGCTCAAATCCACACAAGCACCTTCTGGCAATGCCGCAACTCCGGGAAACGCCACTGCCCCTCCGTCAATATTAAAGGCCTACGGTGCCACAAGAGGCCCTGATATTTGTGTCTCATCTTTCTTGGCAGAATCCCCGAAGAGTACCAAAGACCTTGAGCCCCTCGAAATTGTGCAAACTGCGATTTCAATCTCTTCCAAAAATGCCAAATCTGCTCAAGCTATAGTAATGAAACTGTTACAAGGCGTAAATAATAACAAGAACCTAAGCGTGACCTCCACCAGTTGCTTAGAAATATTAGCAAATTCCCAGTACCATCTTCAATCTTCAAGCGAAGCTCTTCCTGCCGGTAAAACCAAAGACGCCAAAGCTTGGATGAGCTCCTCTCTTCTTTACCATTACGATTACCTCAACGCTCTCAAATACGTAAACGACACCGAAGTGGTGCACAGTGCGATGTCCTTTCTTAGCCATTTGACGAACTTGCAAGCAATGCCTTGAGCATGGTCAGGGCTTACGATTTGTACGAGGAAGAACTTGGGTCGTGGACCCCGCCGAAGATGAAAGATAAGGTTTTGGGAGCCAGCAAAGAAAGGAGCAGCGGGTGGGATTGTAAGTTTCTGGCGAATTTGGTGGCGGATGTGACGGTGAGTAAGGATGGGGGTTTGAAAACGGTGCAAGAGGCGGTGAATAAGGCGCCGAATAATTCGAGCGGGAAGAAGTTTGTGATAAAGATAAAGTCAGGGATATACGATGAGATAGTAAGGATTCCATATGAGAAGAAGAACGTAGTGTTTTTGGGTGATGGGATTGGAAAGACTATAATTACAGGGGCCATAACAGTTGGTCCTCTTGGTGTTTTCACTTACAACACACCAACTGTTGGTATGTTCTCTATCAAAACACCCCTTTTTTCCGTTGCCCATATTGAACGTAAAAATAAAAAAACAATATTTTTTTCTTTAAAAAATTTATAATTACTATAAATTTATAATGATTTGGATAGATAACCAATAATGGAATTTTGCAGGAGTTTATGGGATGGATTCATGGCTAAAGATCTAAGAATCAGGATCACAGCAGGGGCACCAACACACCAAGTGGTGGCCTTCAAATCAGACAGTGACAAATCCAACATAGAGAACTACGAATTCGTAGGACACCAAGACACATTATATGCATACGGGAATCGTCAATACTACAAATCCTGTAGAATTGAAGGCAACGCAGATTCATATTTGGCAACGTAGCTGCCATTTTTGATAACTGCAGCATTTTCATAAATGCAAGACTAGAAGACAAAAGGAGAAAAGAATACAGTGACAGCCCATGGAAGGCCAATCAACCGACTTTGTCTTGCAAAATTGCAGCATTTCAGGGACAGAAGAATACATGAAAATCTACAAAGCCGACCCTAAAGTCCATCTGAATTTCCTAGGAAGGCCATGGAAGCATTATGCAAGAGTTGTTTATACAAACTGTTTCTTGGATTCTTTGATTTCACCTGCTGGATGGTTAGAATGGAATGGTGAGCAATCATTGGATACACTTTATTTTTAGAATTTCAGAGTGCTGGACTTGGTTCTAGTTTGACTGGAAGACAGAAGTGGGGTAGTCAACTTCTGATCAAAATCTTCTGTCTTACTCTGTTCAAAATTTCATTCAAAGAGATGAGTGGCTTCCTAAGTAGTCGATCTTATTGCTTACTTTTAATTACAACAAAATTCAAGGCTTCTGCTGAGAGGCTTCTAGGACACTTGTACATACTAAAATTAAGAGGTCATTGTATATTAATCCATATATTGAATACAAGAGCTGTCTGCTTTTTAATAAAAATTTATGTTTATTTGTTATCAATAGCTTTTGCTAAATACTTCTGGTCGGTCTAATGATTAGGATTGTGTTTGTTGAGTCTACATTCAGATCTATTGTATAAAAATAAAGAGTTTTTATATAATAACAGATCCGTCAGTTTTAATGTGATATTTTTCCAATTTATAAAGTTTAGAAAGACCATTGCACCAAAACAAATAATAAATGGTTAACTGCTTTTTTTTTTTGTCAAAATTGGGAAGGCGAATTGCACATTTGGCCTTGCATAAAAACGAAGAGTTTTTACATCATAACATTGAAGTTGTTACAAGTGAGAATAGATCCAAGTCGAGTTGGAATCCGATTGGATTAGAGAATTGAAGAGCTTA
>JBBPFJ010000052.1:0-44846 GCA_037975025.1 Excoecaria agallocha
TCATTACAATGAAAGTTAAGGTGGATAGTTTCTTTAGCAAGAGAATTCCAGTTATTGTTTTGTTTTTAATTCATGTTTTAGCTTTTCTTTTGTTTAATTGTTTATTTTGTTTAATTTTTGCTTTTGAATCAAAAACATTTGGGAAACAATCTCGGATTAATTTAATTCATACATAGATATTATTCTTAGCAATATATGTTTCATTGGGTACGATATTTGGGGTCTTAATCTATATTTCCCTATATTACTAGCCGATCTAGTACACTTGCTGGACACCGGTCAAAACCTTCCCTATTTGTTTTGTCATCTAATCTTATTCCTTTTTTTACATGCATAATTAGAATAATTATATAATTTATTTGATTTAAATCAATTAGAAACGTAACATATAATTAGTTACATAATGTACTTACATGAGGATTTTAATAACTAATTTATTTTCATGCTTCTACATATACCAATTCTACTAATTATCCTTCAATTACACCAATTTATCATTAATTTGAATTTATACAAGCATTTCATATGAAAACCCTAAATTACATAATGCAAAAATTATGAAATAACATAGTTTAGGAATCCACTAAACTTAATTCTTCTCCTTCACTTCAAATCAGTTTTTCTTTCCCATCATCTTCTTTCTTCTTTTCTTCCTCCTTTTGATTCCCACTTAGGCCAAATTTTACATTATGAAAAACCATAAATTTCTTCATTATATCCTCTTTAAGTAAAAAAATTATTATAATAAACACTAAATCCTAACAAAATTTGACTAATTCACTTACTTAGATTTTGATTTATCTTCTAACTTTCTTCAATTTTTTGTGGCTTATCCTTGCTCTAATCACTTATTTAAGGTGGAAAAGATGATTAGAAGCTAAATTGAGCCAAAATTTTTGGTGAATTTTGGGGGAATTGTGCTTGAAGAAAAGAAAAATGGTGGAGATGGGAGATGGGAATTTCAACCAAGAAGATGGCTATAATTTTTGATGTTCTCTATAATATTCCCTTACATTTATTTGCCCAAAATGACTGCCTGTGATTTGATGAGGCCCTATTTTATTAATGGCCATAATTAAGCCATATGCCCACTTTTAATTGGTTTAAATATTTTCTTGTCAAATTATCATGAAAATTAGTCCAAAAATATGAAAAAAAATATTGTTTAGGATGTGTCTAAATTTTTCGGGCTGAAATGATATCGTTTTGATAAGTTTTATGCTCTAGCGGGATAATTACTAATCTGAAACTCAAATTTTCAAAGTTATCCAAAAGTTAATTTTTGACCTTCAAAAATTCATTGCAATTTCTTCTAATGGTGCCATATGATCAGAATAATTTTTTGAGGTCTGAAAAAATCTTTAAGCTAATCAACCCTAGTCAAACTAGGTTACTGTTCATGCAGACCTATTACTGATTTTTACTTTTGACTTTTTAGGACATATTGGACCTCAATTTCACCCCAAATTACAATATGAATTTTACTTTCCAGTGGTAATGAAAAGTTTATATGTGCCCTGGGTCGTAATATTCACTCTGGTGACATTATTTATGGCAAAAAATTATCATTCATATTAATCCAAATTTTTGGGTTGTACACTTGTACGTTGTCTCTATATAGGCATGATACTCATACGTTGGACACCTTCTTTTTCGATCTCACATATGCTTATTAATTTCTCGTAATGTACTAATTATTTTGATATCATTCATACAAAAACAATGTAATGTCCTTTTTTGTAGTATATCGTTTTATTGGATACTTGGAATCCAATTATATGATTATTATGAGATATATCTGTTTGAAGATACGTGTTACAATATTACTATTGTGATGATTTATGAAGGCCTTAGGAGTTCCCATAGGTTATGATTAATATGATGTGATTAATAGAAGTGTATGGAATATTTCTAAATATGTTAAAGTTTTTGGACTAGCTATATTTATAAGGGAAATACTGCCATACTTTTGACATACATTAAGAAATGCAAAGGATCCTATTGCATATTTTTCAATAGTTAATTTTAAATTTGGCCAATGAAACGTTGGGTAGATAATCTAAGTGTCATCTAAAGGAAATTTGGCCAAAGGTAAATTGGCTATAAGGAGCAACTCACTTAACAATAATCTAAGTGTCACCTAAAGGAAATTTTACCAAAATAGGTTAATGAATTAGTTTTTCCAATTTAGATCAAATCATCAATTTGGTCAAGTTTTCAATATTGGTTATGATTACTTTTTCCCTAATAAAGCATTTGTGTATGAATATGATGTTATTAAGCTAAAGGTTGGCCAATAAACCATGGGCAATTCTAAGTCTCTTCCCAAGATTGAAGATGTTGGTCAAGAGTCATATAATGATTAACTAAAAGATGGAAAGATTGAGCGCCCCAAAGTTAAATTTTTTTTTAAAGTGAGATTGAGATAGATAAATAACTCACTCGTATACATGCAAAGGAACTTAAAAGAGATTAAGAGTATGATCAACTCTAATCGGAAGACTTTAGTGATACAAAAGTCTACAAAGATGGGTTAGAATAGCAATTTAGTAGTTAATTTTCATTATCTTTTAGTTACATTCTTAATTTTCAATTTTTAATTATCAAGTTTGCTTAATTATGTTAAATTTTGTGGTTCTAGGTTTAATCTTATTAATATTCATTGATAAAAGGATTAGAAGGTCTTTTTAAGGAATAAAATTGGCACTAAATGGTTTAAAGGTTCAAAAAGAGTGAAAAATGGAGAAATCACCACTTAAGGTTTAGGTGGGAACCAAAGGGTTTCACCACCTAAGGTTGTGATGCTTAGATAAGTAGAAGATTTCGCCACTTTAGGTGGCGACACTAGGTAGAAATCACCACCTGAGGTTGTAGTGAAGTGATTAAAAACGAGAATTAAATTTTTAGTCTATTTTCCTACTTCAACAATATTTTATTCTTTCTAAAGCATGACCTAGAGCTCTCCTATTCAAATTAGGATGCTTCTTCCATATCAAAATGTCTTTTTCATCTCTAATGAGGAAAGTGGAAGAATAGGACAAAAAGCACAAGATTCGGGATAAAAAGATTTCTATGGAATTGAAGCCTCAAATGCTAAGATTTTTAGCTCTGCTCAATTTCAAGTTTGCTTTAATTATGTTATTAAATTCAAATTTTTATCTTGGATTCTTGGACATGATTAGCACAAGCTAAATCTCTTTTAGGATTACTATTGATGTAGCTTTAATTCTTTTTTTTTGGGTTAATCTTATTAGTTTTCTTTACTTCTACAATTGTTTATGGATATGCTTAATACTTTCAATGAATTGGTCATTAATTGACTGATTTATTTTTTTATGATTGGTATAGAAGGTAAGTCTTGAGATTGAATTGAATTGCAAATGAGAAGCATGTTAGAGCTCGCTCATTTTTAGGTTTGCTCTTGAAGGCCCATTGTTAGGGTCCAATACTAGAAGGAGCTCACAATAACTTATTAACTGGCCACTTCAGAATAAAAAAAAAGGTTCAGGCCCAAATTATTATTGATGTTCAACCTATAAAGGCATCCATTGTGGGCTCAAAGAGGTAGGTATCATGGAGTTGCCACTCAATAGAACGTTGGGAAATAAATGTCAACCTTTTGATGCCTAAACAGAGATTAGTGTTTGGGACATCACTTTTACTTGAAATCTAATTTAAGTGTTGTTTATAATTAGGTTTTCATTCATTAATCCACTACCTCCTTTCTCACATGATGCATTGGAAAGAAAATAAACACATCAAGTAGATAAATAAAGCAAGTAAATAAAATAAATAAGTCCACTACTTAAGTTATTATAGAGGCAAATTTTCCAACTAAAAGAATAAAACGCATACATAAATTGGGCTATCCATTAATTTTGGGAACATTGGTTGCAACATGCCTATTTACGAAAGGGTTGATGAAGGGTCTTTAACAATTTTAAGAAAACATGCTATTAGTGATCACAATTTTGATGAAAATAAGACCCTTCTTTTATTTATATGATTTTTGAGTTGAACATTTTGACATTGGTCTATTTTATTTGAAAAGAAAATTTAATTATGTATAAAATATTTAAATGGCTTTTTAATTAACTACCGTGCTAAAAATCCTTTTTTACTAAATTAATAAATCCCAAAATAAAATGCATCAGAAATAAAATAAGGTATAAAAATAAATAAAATAAATCAATCATAAGGCATAATTAAATAAAATAAAAAAGTAAAGGCAACATAATAAAATAGAAGGAAGGAAGAAATAACCGATTAAGGAATGGCCTTCAAAAGCGAATATCCCAAAAAATACTTCCAAAATAAGGGAAATAAAATTGCTCAAACAATCACAAAAAGAGGCAAATTAATTAACACATTAAATAAATCAAACATTAAAAAAATTAATTAGCTAAAAATGTTCGCAAAGACATACTGGAATAAATAAAAATTAAAGTACATAATACAAATCATATTAGGCAGAAGCAAAAATAATTAAAATGCATCTAAACATCAACCTTGAATAAATTAACAAAATAACATTATAACATGCTAAAAAAGAGCTAAATAAGGGCCATAGATGCTCCAAGGTAGGAAACAGATGGTCACAAAATATGGAGAGAGGGAACGAGGAGAAGACACCATGACATCTCATCTTTCAACTGACATATGGCCGTCTATGATATCTTCTTCCCTTTTATCACTCGAAAATGCTAGTAGAAACTATAAAAACAAGCAAAAATGAGATATAAGATAATCTAACCCTAATCATGAATTTTTATTGACACTAAACATGCCAAACTAAGGAAAACATTGGAAATATGACTCAAATCAATCCAAAACAGCAAGAAAACTTGAAAAGATTAAAACAAGATATTTTATCATGCCTTAATAGAGAAAAGATGAACTCTCTCATATGAACAAAACACTTTAAAACATATGGAATTAGGAATTATAAAGAAATAGGTTAAATAACATAAAATCATAAATTATAGCATTATAAAATAACAAACAAATCAACCTAACTACATAATCATGATATGGATTAAAAGGAAAAGAACTTGGAGCCTAGAATATTACCCTCAGGAATTCTTACCTTTGTAACTCTAAAGGACAATGATCTCAACTCCAATCCCTGATTCCCATGTTCAGATAAAGAAAAATGTGTATATTATTATTTGAAAAAATGCTTAGAGTTGTAGCCTCTGAGAAAAGAGAATCAAATTTCTCTTTCTCAAAGTCTGCTCTTTTCCCAATGCGAGAATCCTCATTTCAAAAATTGTAATTTTTTATTTTTATCTTTGGAGAAGAGTTGGAGATTAAATTTAACTTTAATTCTCTAGAATAGGAAGATTTAATCCCCTAAAATCTAACCTAGATACAGTAAAATTACTAAAATATGTTCCTATTCTCCAAATAGCAATTCACTATACCCCATTCGATTTTTATCCTCACTTAGAAAATTCATAGTATAAAATAGGTACAGAATTTTGACACCATTCCTTCATGAAAGGTTTACTCATATGAATTTTTTTAAACCAGAAATTTATCTCAAAGGACTTTGACTTCTCTACAAAAAGTTATAGGAAAAAAAATCAATATCATCATAACAATTGGGCAACAGTTTAAAATGAACTTCAAGTTAGATTTAGGGGCACTTAGAGGCAGAATTAAAGATGAGATCCTCCAACAAAATTTTAGGTATAAATCTTAGGATGAAGTACCAACTAGATTAAAGTCAATTGAAGGTCTATAGCTCGAGATATTAAAAATTACATAAGCTAGTTTCAACAATTCTTTTCATGCATTGCTTCTTTACAAGTCCTCTCTTAAGTATTTGACTAAATTCTTTCAGGTTTATTAACTCATGCCATAAACCACTTATTTACAGAAATTCCTATCTTAAAATACACTAAAATGAACTACAAAACACTCATTCCCATACCTTGGCCGAATCATACCTAGCTAAAATCCTTAACTACCTCGTTGCCTTTCTTCTTCCCTTTAGCTTCCTCCTTTACAAATCATGTTTTCAAACCATCATGTATCAAAATTATAGAATTAAATATCCTTAGGAAAGCCATCCACCAAGATAAAATAAGAAGAAGAAGAGATAATTTAAAGTCTTAAATCTATACCTTGATGATTTTACTAAAAACTTCTAAATCATCCACATGTAAAAGATTTAATCTTAATGAATGAAGAGGATTATAGATGAAAGATGAAAGAGAGAAGAAGAAATCTTTTCTTCAAAATTTTTCCATCCAAAGAACACCACCCAATTCTTGCATTTCTCTCTCCTACGTGCATGATTTTAGACCTTATAAAGGGGAGGAGAAGTCCCCTTTTTTATCCTTTAAAAATTTGCATGTAAAATGATGTCCCCTTTCCTTTATTATTATCATAAATTCAATCCCATCATTTTATCCCTTAGTTACTAATTAACCCCAGCTTATTTCTACTTTTTAAAAATGACCCCATGTGAGCCACCTTTACAATTTGACCTCAAACTTATTATTCTATACTTCAATTGCACCCTTAATTATTTTTATGCCAAATAATTCACATTCAATTCATATAATAAAATAAAATTTTCACTAGTCCCATAACTCATGTCCAAAATTCACTTGTAAAATTGTATTTTAATCAAATGTAATTCTATAAAATCATGCCTTTTTTACTATAGTCATAATTGGAGCCTTACACTATCTATCTTAACAAATATTACAATGACTTAGTTAAAAAGAATACAAGTGATTATGGAAAAACCAATTACATAACCCAGATTGCTTATTCAGACTATCATTCTAAGCATTCAATCCTCTTATTAAGAATAATTCAACACTTAGCATAAAGATCCAGTTTATTAACTCCTACACATTCATTAAACCTTTTCTCAAGAGATCTAACTTTAGTCTATTCTTAAATCAACTTTTATTAGTCTTAATCCACTTTTAGCAACACAAAATTATCTCTATTTTAGAACATAATCATATATCAATACAAATGAATTAACAAGAACATGCATATCATAGATCATAGTTGAAATAAATTATCAACCATTTATCAAATATGTTAATCATAACTCAACACAAGCAGAGATAAGAAATAGCTCAAGAACTAATAAATAATCAACTTGTATTTAATTAAAGCTCAAACTAAGTCATTACAATAAAAGTTTATAGCAAAAGTAAAGAGAACTACACACTTCATATTACAAATGGAAGATAAAATAAATAAAGAGATACAAACACATAGAACCCTTTTGCTGCTCTTGAAGCTTTTCTCAGAACTTTCAATGGTAGCCTTCAAACCCTAACTGAACATTGGATTAAAACTTAACTTAAAAATTTGTCATTAAAGAGCTAACCCTAGTATGTTGTCTTAAGAACACTTTTATATAGCCAAAAGAGGAAATTTAATGCCTTGTTTCTTCCTAAATCCGAATGCAGTAGACTTTTATCATATTTTTGACTTCTCAACTCATTAGAGGTGTAAAATAACTTAGGTGAGGCCTTATTGAGCTTGATTAAGGTCTTTAACAACTCAAGAAAGGCATAAACAACTCGAGCGAGGTGATTTCAACTTTGGAAGGGTGATTTCAAATTTCAATAGACGACTTTTAGCTTGGGTGAGGTGTTTTGCAACTCAAAAGAGGTATAACCAACTCAGGTGAGGTGTTTTACAACTCTTTTGAGTTCCTTCTCTCTGCTCTCTATGAGAATTAAGCTTTCAAGTTACAAAATTACCAAATTAGCCCCAAACTCCTCATTTCTTTAATTAACGCCTCTTTCTCTTCAATTAAGCCCTTAAAAACACCAAAACTTGTAATTTAACCTAAAAATACACAAATTAAATAATTAATCATAAAATCAACCAAATTAACACCAAATTAAACAATTTAAACACATAAAAACATACTAAAAATATAGTATACGTTACAATTATAAAAAAAAGGTGAAGAACCCAAAAATATATTTTTTAACTCTCGAAAACCTCAAAACAATTACAAAGAGATCATTTAAAAAAACACAAGAGAGGGCTATAATGCTTTGATTCTCTAGCTATATTTAGAACAATGTGATCCTCATTAAGTAGCTCTGATAAAGGCTGATTCAAGACTTAGTGTTTACAGCATCTGATGAGGCTTGGCTCATGTGAGTTTCTATCTGGAATAGGTCTTGGGTCTAATAGGCCTTATAGAAGATTATGTATTATCAATGTGTAACTATAATTAACTATTGCTACATTTACAAATATAATATGGCTAAAATAATTGATCATTTGCTAACAATATATTTTTTGGTAGCAAAATAAATTATGAAATCAAATTCAAGTATTTATATATCTATTAAGCTATAATTAATTGAAAGAAATAAAAAATTATAATATTCTTGCATCATTTTTTTTGTCATTTTATTTTTCAAGTGAGTTCATATCAGGTCTAGAATTACAATTAAGACTAAATAATTAGATTAAAAATCAAATCGATCCCAACCATATTAAATCAAACAAAAAAATTAAAGTTTACCAGACTTTAAATAAATTGATATATTCAGTTTGACTTTAAAATAAAAATTCAGTTTTCAATATTCAAACATCGCTAAATTCGAATTGACTAAATAATTAGTAAAATTGCATCACTTTGATACCAAAATTTGGAGGCCAATGGTGATGGAGATAAAATGAGACAAAATGGTGGAAGAATTAAGGGGATGAGCAATGAAAAAGAAAATATCAAAATATAAAAAAGTTAGAAATTTGAGTCTCTTATATATATATATAAACAATTTGATTTATTTTGTTCTTTTCCTTTTATTTTTTACTTATTGTTCAAAATTTTAAAAATTAGACAATCATCTTTTTTTCAATTAAAAAAATCTAATTTTTATGTAAAAGTTAAATTTGATTACATTAATGAAACGATATATATATATATATATATATATATATATATATATATATATATATATATATATATATATATATATAAAGAGAGAGAGAGTGAGAAAGAGATAAAATAAAATTTAATTGAAAAAATTTAGGTCACAAGTTTGGATGTAATTGAATTGAATTTTAAATATTTTTTGGTAAATTATTTGAAATCAATTTTAAATTTCTCAAATTATTTAGGCTTGGGTCATTTGAGTTTCTTCTGAATTTATGTTCAAGTTCAAGTTACCTTTTTTAAGCAAGTTTGAATTGAATATTTAGATTGGATCAAAAATTGCCAATTCTATACAAAACTAATTACATTTCTATATTTAATTAACATTTTATTTTACACCAATTTAAAATACTATATAACAACAATGTTTGTTTAATGCAAAAATATAGTACCAATATTTTTGAATGAAAACTCTTTTTCTTAAAGTCCAACATTGTCGAACTCATAATTGGGGCGATCGTCCTAATGGTGTACACTCCATGTGTGAGACAAGGATTGAACATGTATCCTCACTTAAAGGAATTCAAGTTCCTTACCACTTGGACCAATAACCATTGGTAATATAGTACAAATATTTGTGCTCTACTATTATTTTTTATTTTATGTGTTTCTATACTGCAAAGTCTAATTTGTTATTTTCTTCATAAAATTATTTTTATCAATATTAATAAATATGGTTAATTGCAAAATATTGAAACCATGACAAATATATTAGAATTTTACAATCTCAATGATATAACAAAATATGAAAAAAAATCATATTTTGTATTTATTCTTTTATGATTCTCAATCAATTTATGAGTTGTAAATAATGGATGTTTATTATAATAAAATAAATTTTTTTAATTGTGCTTTTTAACATGGTTACTTTAATCTAGTAATAAGATAATAAAAATTAATTTAATCTAAAAAAATATTTATCCCAATCTATATTTTTATATATAATGTCATGGAGTACGATTATGCTTCAAATCACAACTAATTCTCCTATTAAAATAAAAAATAGAAAATTTACACATATTTTCTTCCAATCTTCCATCTATAGTATTTTTAAAATAAAATTATACTATAAATAAATGAGAGAAAAAAATAATAAAGGAGGTTGTCATAGAATTTGTTTCTTCCACTTCAATCATGGTATTTAATTATTTCCAAATTGGAGTTAGATATGAGTTCAGGGAGGCTTTTTTTTAGTTTATGGTTTTTTTCTTAAAAATAAAACCAAAACATATTCAGTAGATTTTTTTTCCATTTTGATTTTTCCAAAAATTAAAAAAAAGTGATTTTCACACTAAGAACATAAATAAAAATCCTCAAAATGTGGTTTTTAGACCACCATCACCATAAAAAATTTAGATAAAATGTGACAAAAATGGTGGAAGAATTAGGGGGATGAACAATGAAAAAGAAAAAATAAAAATATCAAAAAGTTAGAAATTTGAGTCTCTTTTATATATATATATATATATATATATATATATATATATATATATATATATATATATATATATACCACTTGAATTTTTTTGTTCCTTTCTTTTTATTTTTTTACTTATTGTTCAAAATTTTAAAAATTAGACAATTATCTTTTTTTCAATTAAAAAAATATAATTTTTATATAAAAGTTAAATTTGATTACATTAATGAAACAATATATATATATATATATATATATATATATAGAGAGAGAGAGAGAGAGAGATAGAGAAAGAGAGAGAGAGAGAGTGAGAAAAAGATAAAATAAAATTTAATTGAAAAAATTTAGGTACAGGTATGGATGGAATTGAATCAAATTTTAAATATTTTTGGATAAATTTTTTGAATTTAATTTTAAATTTCTCAAGTTATTCAAGCTTGGCTCATTTGAGTTTCTTTTGCAAGTTTGAATTGAATATTTAGATTAGATCAAAAATTGCCAATTCTATACAAAACTAATTACATTTCTATATTTAATTAACATTTTATTTTACACCAATTTAAAATACTATATAACAATAATGTTTGTTTAATGCAAAAATATAGTAACAATATTTTTGTATGAAAACTCTTTTTCTCAGAGTCCAACATTGTTGAACTCATAATTGGGGGCGATAGTCCCAATGGTGTACGCTCCATGTATGAGACAAGGATTGAACTTGTATCCTCACTTAAAGGAATTCAAGTTCCTTACAACTTGGACCAACAACCATTGGTAATATAGTACGAATATTTGTGCTTTACTATTATTTTTTATTTTATGTGTTTCTATACTACAAAGTCTAATTTGTTATTTACTTCATAAAATTATTTTTATCAGTATTAATAAATATGGTTAATTGCAAAATATTGAAACCATGACAAATATATTAAAATTTTACAATCTCAATGAGATAACAAAATATGAAAAAAAATCATATTTTGTATTTATTCTTTTATAATTCTCAATCAATTTAAGAGTTGTAAATAATGGTTGTTTATTATAATAAAATAAAATTTTTTAATTGTGCTTTTTAACATGATTACTTTAATCAGTAATAAGATAATAAAAATTAATTTAATCTAAAAAAATATTTATGCCATTCTATATTTTTATATATAATGTCATGGAGTACGATTATGCTTTAAATCACAACTAATTCTCATATTAAAATACAAAATAGAAAATTTACACATATTTTTTTTCCAATCTTCCATCTATAGTATTTTTAAAATAAAATTATACTGTAAATAAATGAGAGAAAAAATAATAAAGGAGGTTGTCTTACAATTTGTTTCTTCCACTTTAATCATGGTATTTAATTATTTCCAAATTGGAGTTAGATATGAGTTCAGGGAGGCTTTTTTTTTAGTTTATGGTTTTTTTTCTTAAAAATAAAACTAAAACATGTTCAGTAGATTTTTTTCCATTTTAATTTTTGCAAAAATTAAAAAAAAGTGATTTTCACATTAATAACATAAATAAAAATCTTCAAAATGTGGTTTTTAGACAACCACCACCATCAAAATGCAGCTACTATCACCAGCGTCATTGACAGTCCCACCAAACTATTGCCGCCACTACCACCATCACACCGCCTCTGTTGTCACCACCATTACCCCTACCATTGTTGCCACTACCACAATGCTATTGCCACTTCTCCCTTCATTGCCGCCATCATCGAAATTATTATCATAATTTGCATAAATAATTAAAAAAGTATGATATAGTTTTCAAATATATAAAATAGTTTTTTTAAAAAATAGATAATAAAAATCAAAATAGTTTTTGAATTTTGAAAAATAAAAACTAAAAATCTACAACTTTACCAAATGCACCCTAAGTTTATGAGTCAATTTCACTCATGATTACTCAACTTAAGCATAATAATGCAAAAGTAACTAAATAATTTTTCATAACAAAATTGTCACTGAACTTAATAGCATTTTACACAAAAATCATCATGATCGATTTTCGGTGAAGACCGTTGCCAGAGTGCTGACATGGCTACTTGTGCACACAGGGATGTGTGTGTTTATACACTTCATCAATTGACTTCAGCTACTTTTACACACGTGGCATGTCATGTCAGCTAGTTGTGCACACATGATGTGCCACGTTAGCATACTTGTGCACAAGTGGTGTGCTATGTCAGCACTCTAGTGATCATCTTCATCAAAAATTGGTTATGATGCCTTTCGTGTAAAATACTACTATGTTCACTGATAATTTTGTCATGAAAAATTATTTAGTTACTTATGCGTTATTTAGGCATAAGTTGAGTAACCATGAGTGAAATAACTAATTAACCCTAAGTTTACAACTTTTAATTTTTTTAATTTGTAATTTATAGTAATAAAATAATAAAAAGTAATATTAATAAAAATAAAAAATAAAAATTCTCTATAAATAATAGTAAACTTATAACTCTAAAAGAAATTAAATTATATAATTAAATTCTAATTCAAAAATAAAAAATAATAAAATATTACTCATTCCTCCTTTAGTTATAATTCTAAGTAGTGAGATAGAAATGGTCTACATAATTGAGGGTATTTGATTCTAAAAAAATTTTCACAAACACACACGCACACACATATATAGACACAATCCCTATATCCCATATAGATAAGCACACATTCTATTTTATAAGAATTAAGAGAATGCAATTAAAGATCTTGGAATAATATAATTAATCAGTACTTTTACTAATTTATCTTTATATTTTATTAGATGTATATGGAGAAATCTGAGATAATATTTAATATTTATTAATAAATATAAATATTAAATAAGGATAAATTAGAGAATTGAGCAATTAATTATTGTATAAAAAGTGTATTATAGTTTGAGTTATGAAAATGAAAAGTGTTGTGTATGTATATATTTGAGCTCACAAAAGGGTTGAGTTAGGTAGATTAAGGTTTGGATCAGTTCTTTTTCAATTTTTTATTTTTATTTTGGTATGTTTGGGTTGGGTCTTAAGTCGTACTTAGTACTAAAGAATCAGATAGAAACTAAAAATCAAACCATAAGCTATTCAATATATTTGGCTCGATTTTTATTAAATTAGCTCGATTTTGACTTTTTCAATATCCTAGATGAATTTTCAATTTTTTCATTTCCCTACTTAAAATACATAATTGAAATTATATATAACTTATTATGTTGGTCAAGTTGACTTTTTTGATGTTCTGAGTTATTTTTGACCACTAATCAAATTTGGTCAAACATATCATTATTAACTACAAAAACCATGACTCGAATTATATTTTAGTTTTAAACACCTTATATGTATTTTTTTTGTTTGTTTTAAATGGCACTATTCATAACCTGGAAAGATACTATTCTTGTCTCGGAGGCCACTACTCTTTTTAAAACTACTATTTAAGGTTCGAAATCTGTTGTTCATAAAGTCAAAATTTTCAGGGTGCTACATTCTCTTTTAGATTTGAGATATTATGATTTGATTAGAAAAAAATTGAAATAGTATGAATAAACAATAGCTTTGGTGCAATATGATTTACGCACCCTAAGCAATAGAACAATGATGGATTAGGCATAAAGTGAAGAAAGACCAAAAAAACAAATATAAAGCTAATACAAATATTGAATATAGTATATATTGTACGCCACTTCATTATATTTTTCGTTTCAATTTTTTATTCATTTTTATCTTTTGAAACTTAAAATTTAAACAATTATATATTTTTCTTTTTTTAGTTAAAACTAATTTTTTTTTTATAAAATTGGGATAAGGATATTGATAAAAAGTTATAGGGTGTATATATATGTATAATTAAACTATAATTTATAAACAAATATGATACAGAAAAATTATGTTAAAAATTCGAGTCATGGTTCGATCAAGTTAGATTAAAAAATTTTTTTGGATGAATTCAAATTTGGCCTTAAATTTTTTAGATTATTTGAATTTTTTCAGGATTCGAATTTGACGTGGATCAAAAATTACCATATCACACACACACACATAAATTTAAAATAAAATGAAAAACTTTTTTTGACAAAATTAACCTTATATTGTTATAATAATAATAATAATAAATATAGTCTTACTTTAAGAGTTAAATCTAAATATAATTTTTTATGAAATTATTGTTATATTAATGGAAAATATATCTTTCTTTAAGATATGAATTGAAATATAATTTTTTTACAGAAAAGTTGTTACTTTAATTATCATTATATCGTTTAAATTGGATTAAACTTGAACTTCATCATTCAAAGTGGCATATGTATTTGAGTAAAAAATGAAAAATGGTTAATCGAAAAACTAATCCAAAATCTAATCATTTTTTTGGTTAATCGAACTAGTTTAATCGATTTTGATTTTTAAATTTTTGATTTTTTTGATTTCAATTTCAGTTCCGATCCAAGGTTTAAAAAATTAGTAGTTTCAGTTAACCGATTGATTTAACTATTATTTTCGATTTCGATTCAGTTATTGGCTTTGGTTTCATAATTTGAGTACTCATTAACCATTAATCCATAGTTAACCGATGACTAACGGTTAATAGCTTCACATATATATATATATATATATATATATATATATATATATATATATATATATATATATATATATATATATATATTATGCTTTAAAATTTTTTAGTTTTTTATCTCTCTAAAATTTACATAGAGTAATATTTTTAAGTACATTAAAATTATGTTTTTATTTTTATGCCTTAATTTTTTTATTTTTCAATAAAATTTATATAATATTTTAAACTATATCTAAATTATGTCATTATTTTTAATTATATAAAGCAATTATATGGAGTAACTAGTTAACTTCTTCATACATTTATTTTTATCATATATATTGATGTCCATATTGTACTTAATAGCATTTAACTCTATTTTTTAATATTTAGAATATATTTTTTAATATTTAATATTTTCCAATTTTTTTACTTAGAATTAAGCATGTTAGTTTTCATGCATCTGTCTCTATGACAAGTGGTATTTGCCTTGTGCTCTAAAAAGCTTAGATATCTATCTTTTGATTGATTTTTTTTCTCTTTATGATAACAACTAGAAGAATATTGTTAACATCAACAAACTCATTATCAATAATGATGATAATGATGGCCTTATCATTGATGATGATGTCGTGCATGGACAACTAATCTATTGATTTGTGTGAGAGTTTAGTGGGATGCTTCCTAACTAAGAAGGTGGTTAACATCCATGATATGAAGCAAATGCTTGATGCTTTATGATGGTTAAGTATAGGAGTCTTCATTAAGGATCTAAATCCTAACCTATTTTTCTTTAAGGTTTTGCATGAACTGGATGTGCAACATGTCATCAACAATGGACCTTGGACTTTTGATAATTAGCTTTTCTTGGCTAGTAAGATGCAGGCCAATAAATAGCTAGAAAATATCCCCATAATTGGATGAGTATATAGGTGTAAGTTTACAAGCTTCAAGTTGGATTTATTGTGGTAATGTGTCTTAAAGCATAGGTAAATTCATTGGTGAATTTATTAGTGTAGATCCAAAGAATTTTTCAAGCATTTGGTGAAACTATATGCATATTTGAGTGGTATTGGAACTTAATAGGCCTTTAAAACATGAAATGAGAATCAGAAAAGCAAGTGGATATTGGATTACAATTGGATTCAAGAATGAACATTCCCCTACTGTGCTTTTTTATGTGTAATGTTAGGGTATAATGAGAGCTAATGCCCTAAACTTTTACATTAATTTGCTGAAGGAATGAAATCTATTAGAGTTACCAATAGAAGGCAATCTGCATATGGAGAGTAATGGTTGCATGAAATCCTACAAACTTTGTAGGCATTTTTGGCAGCAATATAACACACTAGTGAGGTTGAGGCAATTTACCTATGAAAATATGGCAAGGGTAGAAACCAAAGCAATCATGGTGTAGTTGATGATATAGAAAATAATAGAATTTATGTAGCAAGAAACAAGGCAAATGTGATGGAAAACAACAAAGAAAAATATGTGATGGAAAGTGAAAATAAAGGAAATTATGGCATTATGGCTTATTCGTAGGATAAGGATAGAGTTGTCATAGTGGACTCCAAATGGTGTCGTAGGGAAAAGGGTAGCACTTATAAATCTAATTTCGATGGGCCAGAATCCAACCCAGCTAGCTCTCTCAACATAGATTAAAAAAACTTGGAAAAGGTAGGCTCTGTATAGTAGGCTCGCTTATCATTATGAGTTGTGTAAGCTAGAATTATCGTGGGATGGGCAACCCACAAGCAATTTGGGTTCTTAAGGATCTAGTCTTGTTAAAAGGCCAATCTGATTTTTCTTATTGAAACTCTTTGTAATAGGGAGAAAGTTGAAAGAATAAAATTGTTGTTTTGTGTGGATCCCATAGGGTGTAGTGGTGGTTTAGCTCTATTTTGGAAGAGCAAAAATGATGCTAAACTTTTTCAATTTTCTAAGAATCACATTGACACAGAGATTTGTGTTTAAAATCTTATGGGCTAAAGAATTACTAGGTTTTTTTTGGAGAGCTTAATAAAAAACATTATTTTATATCTTGGGACCTCCTTCAAGCTCTTGCAAGAAAGTCATTTTTTTCATGATGTGTGTAGGGGGATTTTAATGATATTCTTGATTATAGAGATAAGCGAGGAGGGAATCATCAACCAAATTGACTAATAGATGGTTTCAAATATACTATTGATGACTTTAGTTCATTAGATTTGGGTATGATTGGGTACAAGTCCTCTTAGTTTAAAGGTAATAAGGGAACTAGATTGATTGAAGAAAAAGCTAAATAGAGCAATGGCCAATAGTGAATAGATCTCTAATTTTCCATTTTTCAAGGTTAGTAACATCAACTAAACATCCTTGACCATAATTAAATCCTCCTTGATCCAACCACTACTTCTTTAACTCATATGTCTAAATGGTTCAGATTTGAGAACACTTGGTTATATAAGACTCATTTGATAGAGATCATTTGTGATTGTTAGATTTCTAACATCGAGCTTTCTTTATCTTTGAAGATAAAGAATTGTAGTCTAGCACATTTTGATTGGGGTTGATAGATTATTGGGTTTTTCAAAGAAAATTTGGTATATTTACAAAAATTAATGAACGAAGCCAAATCAATTACAATGATTAACCATAATGTTGACTTTCTTGAGATTCAAAAGTGGCATTTGGATACTCTCCATCAATAGGAGATTTTTTCGAGACAAAGGGAAAACTCTTTTGGTTAAAGGATAGGGATTCTGATTCTAATGCTTAAGGATCCCACTAGGCGGTTGTGTTCTTGGAACATCTTTATTGCCATGCACTCTAGAGCTAGCATCATTACTACAGGTATAGAGACTTGAGTCTTTTGATGTCTCAAATACCTTCTTAATGCAAAATTGTACTAAAAAAGATGTGAAGGAAGCTATTTTTAGTATGCACCTTGATAAAGCTCATGGTCTAGTTGGAATAAAGATGGCTTCTTATCAAAAATGTTGGAGTATTGTTTGTAAAGATGTTACTCGCTAATGCCTTAGCATTACTAAGGATTGTAATATGCCATCTAAATTAAATGAAATAACCATTGTGCTTGTTCCAAAAATGCAATCAGTTGAATTTATTGCTGACTTATTGCCAATTGCTCTTTGTAGTTTCCTTTAAAAAGTTATCACTGAGATGCTTACTTTTAGATTAAAATCCCTTCTACCATCTATTATTTCATTGAATCAAAGTTCTTTTGTGACTAATAGACTAATCTCTAATAATTTTATTGTGGCTTTTGAAGTGATGCATTTCTTAATGCGTAAAATATAAGGGAAGGAGTGTATTGTTGCTTTTAAAACTTGAAATGAATAAAGCATATGATCATATGGAATGATATTTTTTGGAAAAGGTTCTAATCAGGATGGGGCTCAATTTGGAATGGGTTAAACTCATTAAAATGTGTGTTGAATTTGTAAGTTACTATGTCTCATATTTCTATAAATTATTGAGGTTGATTATTCCAAGTAGAGGGCTAAGGTAAGGTGATCCACTATCACCTTACCTGTTCATTTTATGTGTTGAAAGTCTCTAAGTACTTTTTAAAAAGTATGAGTCACAAAGAATGTTACATGATTGTAAAATAGACAAAAATGTTCCATCTATAACACACCTATTTTTTTTACGAATGATAGTTATATTTGTTTCAAAACTAACATCCAATAGGGCCAAACAATGAAGGTCATCTTGGAGGTGTATGCTGCTAATTTAGTTTAGTTGATTAACTTTAGTCAATCTTTAGTGAAGTTTAGCTTTAATATCTTGGTTCATTTAAGAGATTAAATGTGCTATATTTTATCTAATAATCCTATTACATCTTATCACTCTTCTCTTGGTCCACTTTTTATGATTAGAAGGGATAAAAAGGACATTTTTCTTTTATTGAGTAAAAGATTTGGAAATGGATTAGTGCGTGGAATTGTGCTCTTTTGTTTAGAGTAGGTAAAGAAATTCATCTTAAATCTATGGCTTAGTGCCTTCCTACTTATGCAATGAGTGTTTTTTGTTGCCTTAGGATTGTGTCAAAAATTGGAAAGTATGCTTAATTCCTTTTGGTGGGGAATGAATAGGAGAATGCAAAAAGGTATTTCATAGATGTCATGGGATAAATTATGTTGGCTTAAATATCTTAGTTGTCAATGGTTTTGTTCTCTTTGAGATTTTAATTTGGCTATATTAGGAAAGTAAAGTTTGAGGCTTTAATCAGATGACTCTTCTCTAATCGCCAAAGTAGTTAAAGCGAGGTATTTTCAAAATTATAGCTTTTTGGAGGCTACTTAAGGCACTGACCTAGGCTATACCTCCATAGCATTACTACTGCCTGAGATACTATAAGAGAAGGATGTATATAGAGGGTGGGTAATGGGTGTAAAATTAATACATTAATAAATCCTTGGTTTCCTGACAACTCAAATCCTATTATTTGCTCTCAGAAAAACTCTTCTTAGGGGAAATTTGAAGGTTCATGACTTGATGAACAACAACCATTGCAGCTGGAATGTCTCCCTTATCTCTTATATTTTTAACAATCGAGAAATTCATCTTATTCTCAATATTCCACTTAACTGGCACAATAAGGAAGATATATAGTAATGAGGGTTGGAAATAAGGTATACTTACTTTGTTAAATCATCTTATAAATTAATTCATTATGGCACATTCCATTATATTATCTTTCTATTGTGGATTGTAAAAGGCTTTAGAGCTTAGCTATTCCTTAAAAAATATAACATTTTTTCTGCCAGTTCCTTTATCTTGTCTACTTGTTTGTTCTTTGTTATCCTTAAAAGGAGAGGAGCATAATCAGGTTTGCTACCTATGTGGTAATGACATTGAAACTATTTTTGATATCTTTATTGATTACATCTTTACTGAGTTATGGAGTAAATCTTTGGTGGGCTATATTAGAGACAATATCTATGATATTCATTCATGGTTCAATTTGATTACTAACTGTGCTATCTTAGATAAGTGTGGGCTAGTTGTTGCAATTTATTAGGCTATCTTAAAGTCTATGAATGATTTATTTTGGTAAGGGGTAAGTGTAGACATTAGGACCTAAGGCTTCTCTAATCAGAATTACCTGATGAGGATGATATGTCTCATAGTACAGCCTAGAAGTAATAGTGCAAAGCACTCCTTTGAATTTTTTTATTGCTTTGAAAATGATTTTCCTAGGGCTTTACCCTTTTATCTCTTTAATCAAGAAAATGAGTCTAGGAGTCTGGAGCAGTTTTAAGTATTTTAGCCTTATTTAAGCCTATAAGCCTTCAAATAAGGTAAAACAAAAACAAAGAATTTTAAGACTTATAACTGAAACTTTTATGAAGAAACCTAAACCTAGTTTAGGCCTTAAAACCCTCAAAATTAAGCCTAAACCTTAATGAATTGAATCTGCCCCTTTACCTAGATCAATCTACAGTAATTTAGGCATAAATCATTCCTTAAAACTCTTTTTTGTGTAAATTCAATTTTTTTTCTGAAACTAGACTCATTTTTGGGAAACTTTTATGAAGAGAGTTTGACCTAATTATGTACCTATCATTCCAATAAAATTTTCAAAGACAGGATTTATTCTATCTCCAAAAATTACATAGGAGCAGTTTTTAGTATTTTAGCCATAAATCCAAATACAAGGCTAAATTGGGTGATTTTTCATTATTTAGAAGGATAATACATAGGGAAACAAATATAAAGAAGACACAATGTCCATAAAATGACATGTTCAAGCCCAAAAATTAAGAAATATTTCAAGTTGGGGTGTTGATAGGCTAAAAAAGGAGGAAATAGGTGAGTTAAGGGTGAATGTCACACACAACCTATCGAGTTGTAGGTTTCACTCAACCACAACTCCCCTTTGGCACTAAGTCATAACCTCTTTAACTCATCTCTAGAGTAAGGTGCAACTCGGATGAGTTGTGCTCGTGACTCACCGAGTCACAGGCACAACTTACTAAAGTCACGCCCAAAACAAACTTTTGGTTGAAATGGATTTTTAGTCCCCTTGTTGCCCGTAACTCACTAAGTTGTAGGGTAAGGGTATTATTTCAATACACAACCTTTTTTTCCTCCAAATGGTAGCAAAGAAGCTTGGGAAAAGATCTTTTATTTTTTCTCAAGATCACCACCTTGGATTTTGAGGATAAAGATGGGAAACCTCAAGCTAATGGGGGCTAATTTGTTTGCTTCCTCAGAAAAATGCAAGAACCAAAACAAAAAAAAATCTTGATTTTCTTGAACTAATAATAAATGAGATAAAGAGAGAGAGAATCAGGGAACACTTGAGATTTGTTGGTGTTTCAAGATAATAAACTAAAGGTATTATTCAGAGTTCAATCCCGCAAAACATTTAACTAAAATAAATTAAATAAATTAAATGTTTTTCCTCTTCTTTCCATTCTCTATTTATTCTAAGCTTTTGTAACTTAGTGTAACACCCTAATTCCTCAACCATGGATAATCATCAATCATTATCATCATCAACATCATCATAAACCTATTAAAGACTAGGCAATAATAATAATAAGACAGGCCATAATTACATGCCAAAAATAAAAAAATCAAACTTATAGATAAATAATCATAACATAAATGGCCTTCAAGTATCCTGAAATCCGCAAGGCATCTGCATCCTATCCAATCCTCTGGAGTTTTTCTTAAAACCTACATGGATAAACAAACCGGTGATAAGCTATAAATCTTAGTGGGGAACATAATCTATGGATAATTTCTTATAATTTTCTTCATCAAATCAAATACAACTATCACAATAGTATAAAAAGCATATGAGTTTACATTATTTATCACGCCACAATGGACATTCTAGGGAGTTTTCAACCTTAACCATAGATGCCATCTTACTAGAATCGAGAGCATTGTATAAACTATCTTTATCCCTGAAACTTGTTAATTAACGATCATCTTTAACCCTCTATTATTTCCTAGGTAAAATCCATACATCTTGTAATCCTTCTATTCAAGAATATCGATGTCATCATTATATTCGTACAACCTTCAACTTATGCCATTAACCAATTTTTTACCTAACATTTTCATTTATTATTTATTCATAGCCAAAAGAAAGTGCTCATGCTACATAACATTGCAATAGATATTGCTAGGCATGATTTCATTACATACATTACAAACTTATCATTTTGTTGGGGTTTTTGCATATGTTTTTCTTAATGCTATATTATCATTGCACTTAAAACATCATACAGATTCATATCATATCATGCTCGGCACTTTGGTTTATGTTAGAATTATACATATACACATACATATATAAATGTTCATATACATACTCACAAATTTGCATGCCATTCCAAGGAATAGGTAATACACCTCATGATTAACTGATAAGGTCTCCATACCACATGCAAACATTTTCTAATTTTTCCCATACATAAATATTATTATGCATGTCATAGTTCATATAACGTTAGTTTCAATATTGTAAGCTTGTGCGCCATGCGGCCCAACTATTCACCATGAAACCAACTCACACTAGCACTCACATGGTGACCTTTCTCATAGTTGATGTAAGACATCACCATCAAGTACTACATAACATGGCATTTCATTTCATAGAAATAGTTTATAGCTAACTGAAATTTAGAATAAAGCAATAGAATATATCATTATCATGATTCCAATACATATAAGTGAGGCAATTGATACATACGTTACTTTATTTCTTATACCATTTACATCTTTAATAGCCTACCTAAGTACTAGTTCGAAAGGTGGATAATGGGAGCAATGGATACCCGAAGGTATCAAACTATGGATATCCAAAGATATCAAACAATGGACCCAAATGGGGTCAAGCAATGGTTCCAGCAAGGAACAAACTATGGACCCAAACGGGGTCAAATGATGGTTCTATTAAGGAATAAGACCCAAATGGCGTCAACATATAGCAGCTACGACTGTATCCCTCCAGGCATGCCTATCTAATCCACAATGAAACTAAGACTTGTAGGCTTAACTATTAAGACATCTTTAATTTAACATGTCCTTCTTTAAGTAGCACATCATTTGGCTTAAAGCCACTTTCATAATAGAAGGCATATCATTCTTATCATACATCAATGTTAAGCTTTAGACTCTATTACATATAGATTTCATCATATAATCGTATGCTTGCATCATTTTTCTTTCATTCATATCATAATGGTTACATGTTTTTGCAACAATAACAACACATCATCTTTAATGATTAGCATTGCACGTACCCACATGCACTCGTACATATATGTGCAGTTTAAACATGGCAATACATAAGTTTATCATATATGTGCAATTTAAACATGGAAATACATAAGTTCATCACTCATACTTGTTCACATATTAAATCAAGCTACTCATCATAGCATGCTCGAATCAATTTTCCCACATACACTTACATAACTTATGAATAGTTCTCGATGACGTACCTTGTTATTGCTTGCTGTGAGTAGTATCCCTATTCTCATAATTAATCACATAATGACATAATCATATATTACAACACTCAAACAATCATGATCCATATGATAGAATACTACGTTCTCATATAGCTTAAGGTCAACACTTATTCATCTTTAGCCCCTTTAGCTCATAATTATAGTCTACTATATCATAGGCAATAGATTATCTACCTTAACATTATCACATATATCATGATCATCTTATTGTTCTTTCTATTTTATAACATTATTTTATTAGGTGAGTTGTATAAGATTATCTCATTTTAAATGTTAGAACAATACTTGAAGACTTGTAACTTTCATTTTACATCATAGGGTATGAATAACAGACAAGTATGATCCTTTACATCAAGGTTCACCATTAATTCCCATTATGACTTGCGGTATAATGAAGCTTCTATAGTTTTATAATATCCCTTAAAATGTTCCTTCTCTTTTTAACTTAGGCATATTACATACCTTATACCTATATGTAAAATACATTAATTAACATGTATGTTTACTAGGCCAAATCATATTATTCTCGTGCCGTTGAAAGGATCGTCAAAGTATAGTATCTAGGTAGAACCATTTGCTTTGGCTGAGCATATACTTTATACTATATTATAAAGGGGCATATAAAATAGCATACTCTTGTGATTCTTATATTTCTTCTCACTCTTCATAGTTTCATGCCATTATGCACTAAAACACATTTTAACAGCCTAATTATTTTAGCATTATCATATGTAAGTCCTCCAAATTAGAGTTTAAGTGGACTCCAATTCATGACTTTATATGATTATTCTCTTAAAGCTTTTCACTCTACCCTATGTGTATCAAGGTATACATAGATATATATACCTTGGATCACTTACAGCTTAATTCACTCTTCTTCCTCTTATTATAGTATTTATGTCTTTTAAATTTTCATAATAATTCATGTTATATTCAAGCCTTTCTAAAACGTATCTTTGTAGACTTTAGTATTAAGGAGGGACTTTCATAATCTATTACTCTAATAAGTAATATATCTAACTTTACTTAATAGCCATTAATCCTCCGTCTTACTTATTACTAGCCATGTCACCTCAATTCTTGCTCTCTTAATGGTTTTTTGTATCACATAATACGGTGTTCCATATCTAGTTACATGGCTTAAATCTTAGGTGAGAATATGCTATAGAGGGGAGAAAACATGCTTGGCTGGCCGTGCATTCTCAAAGAGAAAGAGTGAGTGGCCATGTGTTTGCAAGAAGAAACCATACGTGGCCATGTATAAGGAAGAGAGAAACATCACGTGGCCATGTGCAAGAAAGAAAGTAAACATGCATGGGCATGTGCAAGAAAGGAAACAAATATACGTGGCCATGGGTGGGAAAAAGAAAAACATCGCGTGGCCGTGTGTTATGAAGAACAAACACACGTGGCCATAGGTTAAGAAGAGCAAAATCACCCGTGGTCGTGTGTTTACACAAGAAAGTGAGTGAGTGGCCACACATTCTCAAGGAGAAAATGGTGTGTGGCCGCATGTGGAAAGGAAAGAAGAAAAACCAAAATCCCAATCGTGCATAGCATGAATTAAAACCCCAAATCTCACTTCCCCTCTTGCTTATATGATTATTTAAGTTTCAAGCATACTATACTCATCAAAGCTTACTAGATTTATCCTTTAAACACATATCAAAATACACATACCAGAAAAAGGAGTGAAAAACCCTAAATCATTCACATGAACAATACCAAAACTTAATTCTCGTACTTGGCTTTTGAAGCTTAAACTCTTTCAACATCCATTGATCTAGCTCACTCTCTCCTTTATTTCCTTATATATAGAGATGAAAAATATAACTTATCATCTCTTCCTACAACCCTAAGATCATAAATCAAGCATGAAAGAAAAGATATATGGAAGGGGACATTACCTTCATGATGCTTAAATAGCAAACCCTAATCTTCATCTTCTCCAAATCGTAACCAAAGAGAGAGAGAGAGAGAGAACTATCTCCCTCAAATGCCGACCCACACTCCAAATCCCCAAGGGTTCCTTCTCCAAGAAGCTAAGTACAAGAGTTTATGGGGTAAATATCTCCCTAGGGAAATTAGCCCTATACCCTTACATACAATTAAACCCCCATCATTCCAAATTAACCTCAAGACTTTCTAATTCACTTCAATTGTATCCTTTTCTTCAATTTTAATTTAACTTAACTCATATATTTACATGCTGAAATTACCAAAATACCCCTCTTGACTTAACCTTGATAAGTGCAAAATAATCCAATTTTTTCCTTAATTGACTGTAATTCTCATTAATTAATAATAATCCAATTAGGGTCATGATTGGGTCCTTATACTTAGTGTTTTGTTTTGCTTTCAAGTTCTTAATTTATGTTTTGTATATATAAATGTCAATTTATATTTGTTTGATCATGTTTAAGAGTTAGAATTGAGTTAAAATGAAAAATAAGATAAATAACTAGTTACTATTCACCACCTTCCTCATGGAGTCACATAACTTAATTCTTAAAATTTTGTGATTTTAGGCAATAAATCTCAATATTGGTTAATTTCGTGCTTAGCTATGATGATATTAGCTAAAAATGAAAAATTGGGTGAGTTGTACCAAGATTTAAGTTTTGAAGTTTTTTTCCCTTTTTTTTTTCTTTCCTTCATAAGCCACTGTAACTATGTTTTTTTAAAGTTGTAAAAAGTTGAGTTTTGAGAGTTTTATGGAGTTTTATTTACATTTTTTATACAATATTATTAAAGTATAATTGTTTTAAAATGATCTACTATGTTTGTGAGAATTGTTTGAGTTATTTTGAGAATGCTGCAGCGTTGTTTGCTTCACTTTGAGTGACTTACACCCACAAGTGGAGCAAGTTGTGGGCAGCACTTGTGTATTTTGCATACATTTCATGTCATTCATTTCATTTTTTTTTCTTTTTTCTTTCTTTTAATTTCATCCTTATTGTTGGGTACTCTTAAGATTATTATTATTATTATTATTATTATTATTATTATTATTATTATTATTATTATTATTATTATTATTATTATTATTATATTATATATACACACACACACACATGATTATATTTATTTATTTTTATTTTCATAATTTTTGGTATTTAATTTCATAATAAATAAATATAGCAGTTGTATATATATGCACGAGTATATATATATGCGTATATTTATTTATTTGCACTCTTTTCTTAATTAGTTATTTACATTTATACTATATATTATATATATTACATATATTATTATTATTGTTGTTGTTGTCATATTTATTTATTTATGCATTTACCATATATGTGTGTGTATATATTATTCATTATTTAGTTATTTATCAATAAGCCTTTATATTTCTCATATTTTTCACCACACACACATGCTCGAGACAAATGGATGGCACTCGAAGGCAATGACGAATGAGTCATGGTTACTATATTTCTATTTAAATTTCATTATTTATTGTTCTGTAAAAATAAATGATTTTTTAAATGCTAACCTAAAAACTCACCAAAAGATTTTATACAAATTTAAGTGGGATTTTTCTATAATAAAGGGGACCAACATTCTGTTATCATCCTAAATAATGTGTAAAAAGTAGAAATTTTTCTTTATAAATACGAAAGAGTTTTCTATCCTAAGGTTAATCAATGCAATTTTTTCGAAACCATAGGGTTCAAATATCCTCACCTTATATCCAAAAAATACACCCAAAAATTCTTCTTTTTTTATTAATATGCATATGGGGACTAACTTCCCCATCTACATGAACATTGTAAATGAACTCCTTATTTTATGTATGATTTTCTATTTTGCCTTTAGATATGTAATTATGTTACTTGCCTTTCTTGATTAATTTACTTTACTGGCTTTCAAACATGGATATGTGTCTTTCAATTCTTTGCCATGATAATGCATGAAAAGAAAGATAAACTAAATTAACTTTAAAACTTATTTATAAGCACATTTAACCAAGGTATGAATAAAAGGGAGTCCTGAACCATATCTAGGTTTGGCCTCATAAGGTTAGAATTCATTTTACAATGTTTTATTTTGTGGCGACTCTATGATACCTATCTTATGGTGTCCAACTAACACCCTCGTAGGTTGATTGCCAATGATGGAATAAGGATACCTCGAGATACTATTTCATGCCTTCTTGAGGCTCGAGACTTGGCGAGTTGGTTAAAATCCTTATCCATTATGAAACGACCAGCCTTCATGAGCTAAATGAACCTCCGTTCGACCTCGAGCCCTAAAAGCTGGTCTTTGAGAACCCATCAAACACCAAAAAGAGATTTAGTGCTAGTCACTATAAGATATATTGCTTGCTCCTTCTTTTTATGACCTCGGCTATGATAGATGAATGGAAATTAGCAAGGAGACTAGATATTGAACATGAATTTTGGCTAGGATATTATGTTCATTTCGTGATTTTATTTTGAATTACTTTGCAAATTTAAAAATGAATAAATTTTGTATGATTTTTTTAAATATTTATATGTTATAAATTTTAATGGTTAACAAAATCGAAACCGATTGACTAATTAACTGAATGTAACGGACTAACTAATGATTAATAATTTTGAAAAATTGATGTTAATGGACTGGTTAATATTTTTTTACTAAAGGACAGATTAACCAGTCCATACTTACCCCACCATTGAAAAAATTTAAAATTGTTGAATTCTCAATTATTAGAGCTACATATAATTTTCTTGATCAATATATTTTATTTATTACTATTTAGGATGTGTATTTTGTTCACTAGATGCAATAATTATTTATTGAATAAGACACAAATAATTTATTTTATTATTTCATTCTAATTTGGATGAGTTTTAGCGAGGTGTCTAAAAAAATTAGTAATTTAATAAAAAACAAGTTGAGACAAATACCTAGAATCAAGTTAGTGAACATAATCAATAGGTATATTTAATTTGAGATAATTCAAATTATTTTATTTCTTTTAATTTATTTCATATTTTATAATTAATTGCTATTAACATTAAAAAAATTACATGTATTTTTTTAAAAAATAAAACTTTCTTAACTTTATAGCATAATATAGTGGTCTTTTTTATTTAAAAAAATTCAAAAAAAAATAAAATTTCATTAAACTTATTAGCCACCTACTTTGTACGTGCACAAACACTAATATATATATATATAGAGAGTGTACAAATGAATGGCCAAACTAACTGGGGGTTGTGCAAAATCCAAATCGACCCAATAGTCCGTTACAACCTGAACCGATCCGAGGCATTCAAATAGGGTTGGGTCAATTCAAGTGATGGGATTTGATATTGTTCGGGTCGGGTCAGTTAAAACCTTGCTAAACCTAACCCGACAAAAATTACATATATAAGAGTTTTTTTTTTCATTTTGCATTCAACCCCCTATCTCTCTTACTTCCACATTTCTCTATCCTTCTAATTTTCCTCTCTCTCTCTTGCTTCATTATGAGAAAAATCATGAGTTTTTCTCTTTAATATTAACGTAAAAAAATCATATATTCTAATTATTTCCTACAATTTTCAACTAAAAGAATTAAATTGTACTTACTTCAGATTTTTTCCCCATTTGAAATCTCTAATTTTCTCCATTCAAATCTTCACTAGAAATTAATATAAGGTAGAAAATATGATGATAATAATGTCTTTGATAAAATTAGGGTGTAAAACATAGTGGAAATGGAACCTTGAATAAAATTCAATTATAGAGGAAAATAAAGGAAGGCTATAGACTATAGATAAAGGGGAGAAAGGGCTATTTTTCTCCAAATATTTTTTACGTCTCTCCTTTATATATGAGTCAGAAAAATAGAGGGCTAAGATTGAGTTAAGTGTCCTTTAATGCAAGGGTTCATATTGATCCACGTGACATTTTTTTTATTGGTTCATACTCATATCACTCCCACACCTTGGGAGTGAGTGACTATGAGTCACTCCTATCTTATGGGTGAGTACTATCTCATGGGAGTGTGTGAGTCACCACTTAACCCAAATAACCGAAATTACATCCATTTGTCACCATTTTTATTAGTTTAATGTTCTTTTTATCAAATTTCCATGAAAATTTATCCAAAACATAGAAAAATATAAATCAAGCTATGTTTAAAAATTTAGGTCAATTCAAGTTAGTTTCGATAAATTTTTAAGCCTAGAGGCGAAGTTACCGGTCCGAAACCTAATTTTTCAAAGTTATCCAAAAATTATTTTTTGCTTTTGAAAATTTATTGGGATTATGATATGAGCCTAAATACCTCATATTTAATCCAAGTTTTGTTATCAAAATAATGTTTTGTTATATTAAATTGTGTTAGAATTAGGTGTGTTTAATGTTTTTTGTCCAATTTTGTGTATGTAGGAGAAAAGGGAAAAAAAGGGGAAGAAGGAAGAGAGCAAAGACGGTGTCGCGAGCATGACATGTTACGGAAGGTACAAAGGCAGCCAGTGAGGGAAGGGAAATAAGGAAGAAGTAAGTGTATCCTATCGCGAACGCGGTAGGAGGCGGTAAATATGGTTGAGCTTGAAGAGTCATTTAAAAAGTCACCAAGTTTCATCAAGGGTTGCAACCATATGGAGGGGCACTTGAAGGGACTTGATGCTTGGAAAATTATATATACCCTAGAAGTTATAATCATTAGAGAGATCTATCATTTTTTATTTTATTTTAAAAGTATAATTAAAGAGCAATAGTTGTAGTTTTAGTTTTAGTTTTATGGCTTCAAGAAAAGGCAAATACAAGGAAGAAGACTACACTTGGTGAAGGGAAGAAGGGTTGAGAGATCCCCTTCTTTTATTTCTAATTTTACTTCTTATTTGTTATTATTATGAATTCATTTTAGAAATTGAATGTCAAAAATTATATTTATTCATTTCTCTTTCATTTATCTTTATATGTAGGATTTGCTATCAAAATTTTATTAGTATCATTATAAATTAAGGAAGATGACCTTAGATGGCAATTCCTTTTCTGAAAATCATCATAAAGGTCATAAATAAGGGAGTTAGCGAGAGCAACTTCTTATTGAAAGTTAATAGGAAATTCATTATCAAAGCATAGTTTGAGAGATTGCATGTGGAGATAGTTGTTATAGGTTGGTTTTTGTTCTTTGAATGTGTGTTTATGTATTTCTTGTCTAAATGCGAGAGCTTCGATTTAGAACCATAAATGCATGTTTAAGGCATAATCTAGTCTAGATACAAGAGCTGCGACATAGAACATTATTCCAACTTGGCTTACATGATAAAGATTGAATTATAAATAAGAGAAAAAGATCAAATTCCATATTTATGTATATGTTAAATTCATCATACTCATAAGCCTTCTCTGATCATCATTAAAATAGAATAATATTTAATTTAGTGTAATGTTAATAATAGTTTTAACTTGCAAATCAATGACGCATTGCAAACAAGATTAAAATTGAGTAGTAATAGTGTACAATGTTAATCAAAATTCCTTGTAGGATCGATATCTGAAGTACTATAATTGGTACACCGTATACTTGCGGTATTAAAGCTTTCTAGAAAAAGCATAACAGATTATTTCTAATGATTCATATAATCAAAATAATTTTTTAAGATTCAAGAAATATTTTCGAGTTGGTAAAAGTTTTGGTCAACCTTTTTAAAATTCGAGTAAATTCTTTTTTGAAACTCTTAATGGCCCATTTGATCTTGATTTTATCTCAAATTATACCACCAAGCTCGTCTTAATTTACACTTTCCAGTTGTTGAGAAATTTTTCGTGGGCCTTGAATGGTACTATTCACCTCAACGACACTATTTACTACTCGAAAAGTACTATTTATATAATCAAAATTTTAAGGATGTTACACCTGACCCCATTGAATGAGGAAATTGTATGATGCAGTCCATCATGTGACTTGCTCTATAGTGACCAACAAAAGCTTAAATGAGTTATCCCAATCTAAATATACAACATGGGACATCCATCTAAATGTATCGTCGAAATCATATTTTTTCGTTTTTTAATTGCATTTGCTGCGATGTAATTTATGTACTTTTAATTTAATTAATGCAATTACTCCCACCTATATGCAAAAACAAAATAATTTGTTTTAGAATATTTATTTAGCTTTGTTGTATCATTTGAGGCATTGATCATATTCACTTAAATTTACTATAATGCATGTCCTCACAAATATTCAAGATACCCACATACATCTAAATTAAAAAATAAAAAGATAAAACAATTATAATTTTGTTTTTTTGTCACAATAAACATGAATACATTTTAAATCTCCTATTAATCATATACGTTAGAAAATTTTACCATAGCTTTGATGGTTTGCTAATAAAATGAAAAATCAATAACTACTTAGATTAAAAAATGAGAGAGGAGATTACATCTCTTTATATATAAATGAGGTCACAAGAAAAAGAAAAGAAAAATTACATGTCAACTCATCATTTCCCTCTAACTAAAATTGGTACATATACACTATAAGAAAAATAAGTATTTTGGAAATGTTTTTTTACTTCTATTTGCCAAAGGTGAAATTCACCTTTTGAAGTTTGATAAAAAGAAAAATTAACTTTCTAATGTTTGTTCTGGTATAATGTTGCCCCAAAAATTTGTAAATTGGGGAAATTTCACTCTAAAATTGATAGATTTGCTATTTTGACTTTTTTTCATCAGTTGACCACTAATGTAGAATCGAAGTTGATACAAGGCATGTCAACTCATGGCACATCACATAACACATGGCGCATATGTGACACTTAGGATGACATGTGGCAACCATATGCCTTGCATGTGACATTTAATAGCCTAATTCCTTCCTTCCTTCGTTTTCTCTCTCGCAATTAAAACTATTGATTTTATCTCCTTCCCTACCATTTTCCTTTTGTTATTCTTTTATTAAAACTAATTTTAATCTCTACACATTTAGACTTCCAATTCACAAATTCTTATCTAATTTCTCCTATGTCATCCTCTACTATTTCGAGTAGCTATACTTTTATTTTAATTTTTATGAACTTTCTGTAAAAAAATTAAATTTGACAATTACTGAGGCAAATTTATTATTGAAACTATATATACATAATCAAGAAATAATCTATTTTAAGCATGGAAATAATGCACAAAGAGAATATCATATAAATTTCAATTAGAACAAATTGGATAAAGAAAATTGAAAAATTTAATATGGTTATGCAAGATTGTACTATCTTTAGATGTCCATTGAATTCCATATGATGTTCTTGATTGTGATCATTAATCATCTCCTATTTGTAGTCACTTATCATTAGTTTCATCAAATTCGTTTCCTAGCATTTGCTTGTGAAGACATTTTTCATCTCTTTTCTCTTTCTTTTATCATTTTCAAGCAAAAAAAGAGAGATGGATTAGATGAGAATGGACAAGACATTTTGCTATGAATAAAAAATAGAGAGATGTAGAAGTATTCCCTAAATCTTAATTTATCAAGAGATAAAGAGGTATAAGGAAAAACAATAGTTACAAAAGTAAGAACAGAAACATATACAAAACGTTTTAGCACAAGATATAATTTTAATTTGAAATCCTATAAAGATTTCCTTTAATCTTTCTTCACCCATCCAAAACAATTATGATTTATTCTTTTCTTTTTTAATTGAATTTTTTTTACAAATAAAGGGGATAAAATTTTTAAGACAGAATGAGATAGTTACAGCGATGTGTGACATCGCTATTAAGGCCCTAAGAGAATGTATATGCATTTCAAAGATAATATTATTGATATATGCTAGGTTAGTCAATGAATTATATATAGGTTAAGGACATATAGGTAATTATTTAAAGAGATTAAAGGTAAAATGGTCATTTTAAATTAAATTGTATGTGTGATTAATTTTGATAGAATGTGAGTTAAGGGACCTAATTGAAAAGTAAAAGAGAGAGTTTAGGGGAAGAAACATGAAAATGAAGGAAAGTGTAAAGTTAAGTGTAATTTATGCAAAGTTAACAAATGGGCCAATAGGAGCATGACACCTACTTCTTCTAGAATTGTCTTGAGAAAGGAAGAAACCTAAAACTTTATTACTGATGGCCAACCACTTCAAAGGACTTCAAGGCCACCATTTTCTCTCAAAACTTAGCTACTCTAAGCTCTAAATAGCTACTAAAATCTAAACATAGCTTTTAGATAGGAGAGAGAATTTAGTGGTTAGCTTTTTTAAGGTAAAGATCCTCTCTTCTCTTCTTATTTTTATCTCATAATTAGATATTAATTTGAAGGATTAGATGAATCTTTAAGCATAATAATCATTGATTTATTATGAAGAAAAAGAGAGAAGCAAAGGCAAGAAGTAAGAGAAGGAAAAGCCTTAAGAAAATGGTTATCAAAGAGGCATGATTTTAGCAATTTTATTGGCACTGTCTATTCATATATAGTGATTAGAAATGTTAATTTGAGGTTTTTAATGAAATAATGTATTAATATGATGGTTATTTTGGCATAAAAACTAAAATAAGAATAAATAGTTTCAAGTTGGCAAAATCTGCCTTTAGGTTTATTAAACCTACTCGGACTATTTTACTTATATCTAGAGTTTGAGTGCTCTAAATTGTGTAATTCCAATTGGAATAGAAACTAGATTCATAAATATAAATTTCATAAGAGAGATCAATGTCTAGTTCTTTCCCTAAGATAGTCAAAATTGAGCTTGAACTCTAGTTATGTTTTATGTCCTATCATTAAGAGCAGTTTACATTGTTTTGTAAATATATGAAGATTCAAATGTCCAAATGTAATGATTTTTAGTGTTTTAGAAACTAGAAACATAGAGGAACAACTTTGTAGAAAAATTTATTTAGTAGGTCTAAAGCAAGGTGTAAGTTAGATTTTTAAACTAGTATGTAGAATTATAGGAATGGGGGGTATTTCAATTGGCCCTTCACCTACTATCATGCTCTCGACAACAAGTTTTTATCCATTATTTTTACTTTTTCATCCCCTTTTCTATCACATTACATTGCCCCCATGTGTTGTGCTCATAATAGAACACATTATACCTTAAAACATAAGCATATAGGGGCTATAAATGCAAATATATATGAATTTGCACCAAATATGTATATGTGTATACATTGTCTATAATGTTTCAATTAGATAATGCATACATACATAAATGTAAGGGATTACGTTATTAAATTATATGTTGATAGTAACATTACATTACCATGTTTACCTATGAACATGAATATGTATAACTATGCAATGTGATGCAATATATGGAATAATATATGAAATATCCAATATTTTCACATAAAGCTTGGGGGTGCATAGATAGACATGCCTATAAGGGCATTTTGTAGCTACTACAGTACAAATTTAGCCCTATTGGGTCTATAGTATAGATTTGGCTCGTTTAGTTCTATAATACATATTTAGTCCCATTTAGATCATTAACAGCCCTATTTGGGTTGTAGCCAACCCCATTTGGGTCTGCTTGATCGGTTAGACAGTATAGTTTCATACCTTCAAGTGCTACAATTATAATTCAACCCGTTATCCACATTCTTAGAGGATAGTGTAGGCTTATTACATGATACAAGTAAATTAATATGAAAATTTATTTAATTGCATATAGTCATGTTAAGAATGAAATCTATAATATTATAGTAACCCTTTCACATAATAATAATGATTATGGATGCCTAATGTTTCTTCACGTAAGACTACTTTATTTACATGCATGTCTACATACACTAGTGAGTACACATAATTTGATTACTAATTGTCATTGGTTTCATTACAAACTTGCAACCTTTATAATAAAGTCTTGTATTGTGGATATGCAAATTTTATATATTGTGGCTCAAAATAGTATTTGACTAATATTATGCCTATGTGTGTGAGTTATCGACGACTACGGTAAGAGGTCATGTTCAAAATATTTTTCTTTGTTCCATAATAAGCTAGTAAGCTTAGCACGGGTGTTTATCTATGCAGGTACTTAAAGCTAGATTTCTTTCTAGTGGGACAAGATCTACTAAAGAAAGGCCAACACTATAGATAGAAAGGGTCTAAGTATATAGTTGTATTTTATTATCTTTGTAATTGTTCTATTGTATTAAGATGAATGTAATATGAAGAATATGATAAGATCTAGTGTAAAGTAACTTAAATCTTTCTTTGTAAATCTTTTTCTATGTGTTGATGTATGTTATAGTATATATAATGATAGGTAACAAGAGATAGTAGGATAGTTTTTACATTGTTTCACTTCTTATTACATGCACCTCATGTGTTGCTTGAATGGTTTGAATCCTTCCTTAAGAGGCAATTTATACTCAACCACTCCTCTATCAAGGCCGAGCAATTCATGAGAGTCCTAAGAAAAACAATTTTAATACTCGGTGAGAAAACCATTCAATTTGAACTTGAAATCTTAATTTAGTTTAGCATTATAAATAGTGGCCAAAGTTTATCAAGCATTCCCATATTAATATCTTTAGGTGGATTATATGTCTATGAATTTAAATTATCCATTTAGGTCTCATTATTAGTTTTGATTGACACCTTTCCATCTGATCTTTCCCTTGTGCATTTTGTTGCTAATTTGTTATGGTTGAGAATGAGAGCTTTAACCTTTCAATTATCTTTTCTTGGACTTAATTCATTAGATATGTTGAAAAGTTTAACCGATTGCGGTCACCAAACTTACTAGGTCATTGAGAACTCAACCATACATATTTAGAGAATTAGCCTTTTGAAATTTTAATCATCGACCAAAGTCATCTTTGTTGTTCTAAATTTTTACAACTCAACTTTAGTTGAAAATTTATCTTCATTGAAAAGGTCTAGGTTGCCATGTATTATCTCGACCGATCCATCGTCTATCCACATGATCACCTTTTGATGCATTAAAGAAGAAATGCATCCATTGGAGTGGATCCAATCTCAACCTAAAAAAGCATTATGCCCTTATTTTACATTTACCTCAAAAAATCCTTCTTCCTTGGTGACTTGACCAATTTTCACTTAAATTGCTATAAAGCCATCTAAATTGGTTGTGCCTTGTCAAAGTCAATTATTACCATATATGAACTTTCCATTATATGTAGAGGAATTCCAAGTGTTTTCAACATTTAAATGGTGAGATGTTGATCCCCATGCAACTTATCCATCATGAATCAAACTATCAAAATCCCATTGAACTCATCTTTTAGGTACAATGGTGCTGAATATGTTTTCTCAAAGCCTTTGGTAGCCTTTCTAAAACTACTATTACTTTCCTTTACTCGAGTTTGATTATATCTCAATATAAAGTTTCACCCTATGATGGATATGAAACCCCCAAAAATAAATTCCTACTTCTCAAAACAAACAAATTTGCAGTAGTGGCAAGCAGGGTCAATCCCATAAGGAATAGGAGGAATTTATTCTTTTGTGAGAATAAATAAGTAAATAAATAAAATAGGGGATTTTACTTGTGAAAATGAAATTAGAAAAATTTAAATAAAACCTAAATTAAATTAGATGATTAGAATTAAATAAATGAAATTCTTAGTCAAAGGCAAAAGTCTTAGTATCGGTCCAGTATTTGATCACAAATTCAATGATCAAATGTTGAACAATTTCAGTAAATTGATTGAAGATGTTGAAAATGCTTCTAACATCCAAATGTTCCTTAGGTTGTAAAATAGCTAAGAGATATTTTATAACTAGCCCTAATCATGAAAAAACCATAAGAAACCCCCTATATGATTTAATTTGACAATTGTTTTTAAGAAACAAACAAAAAAATTCTTGACCTCTAACTAATAAAACAACTATGCTCTATTTTATTTAAGCTAGATTAAATTATACCTTAGAATGATTTAAGCACCTGCTAAGTAACTAAACATCCTAATTCACTACCAAGTTTCATATCAAGAATGCAATTACAAATCTGATAAATTTATATGATTGCTTACAATTCTAAGACAAGTACAGTGGGCCCTATTGCACACAAATCAAAAGAAATTACAAAATCATAAATTGTAGGATTAAAATAAATATTCAAATGATATAAACACATCAATTAAAAATTTAGATCTCACAAATAATTTGAACAAAAACTTGATTATCCTTCAATTAAGATTAAAGAATTAGTTTGTACAAGTTCATGGATAAAATAGAGTAAAAGAGAGAAAATAACAATGGCATACTATATGATCTAGCTACCCAAAATCATGTTAATATTTGCCTCTCAGGGGAGAGAGTTTTTATCTTCTCAATCTCTGAGAATCCAAACTAGAATAGGAAAGGAAAATAAAGGAAAATAAAATCTATCTAATTTCAACCTTTTTTTACAGGAAATATTCTAATTCCTAATCAATGATCAGTGGAATCCTTCCATAATTAGGAAATATGATTACTGTTCACAAAAGTTGCATAAACATCTTTAACTCTAAGACTTGTCATTGGTGCCTAATGCTTGTAAGACTTCCAATGTAGCTTCAATGCCGTCAACTCCTTATGCCCATAAGGATCCTATAGCAATCATCTCTCAAAACACCAATAATATATAAGAAATTGTCCAACTTGCTCCTTTATGCATAAAGAACATACCAAGATATAAAATGTAGCACCCCTCATGCAAATACCCTATATTCACATGTATCATGAATACTATTAATCATGCTCATACTACATGTTCAATTAACCATCACTTAGCCATTAATCATGCCATACGATTTCAATATACTATTATTTGTGCCACCTGTCTGTTCTTGTTTTTCATTTCATGCTTAGTATCATGCATACTAACTATATGGATATTACTTCATGCATATCACATGCACACATGTTCTTTCGTAGCTTTACTACTGGTGAGTTACATTATCCCACATAGGTTATATACATATCAAAATATGACTGGCCCATTATACAAAACATATGATAGCTGTAATTACAAAATATCTACATCAAGGTTATAAGTCTGATGGTTGGCCCTTTCTGATGCAGAGAACGTCCCTGAGCAAAAGTCTTTCTAGAAGGTACCTCTACACGGATAAATAACCCGTGCTAAGCTATAAGCTTAGTGGGGAATATCTACAGATGGATGGCCATACACGAAGGCCATCAAAACATACATATACAATATGTTCATATACTATAATCAACATGTCCAACATAACATGGCAACAATAACATATACTTTAAAGCATAAGCATATTCTCATGTACATAAGCATTGTACCCGAGAGAGGAGAAACACACATTTCTTTTTCATAATTCATATAGATGGCAATATTCCATGGTGAACATATTCAATTGAAGCATAATTCATGTGGTAAACCAACAATATAAGCCACATATCAACCTTTAGTCAAATAACTTTAATTGTTTACTTTTGATCATTACTACTATGAATAACGCTTTAGCCTGCCTTAGCTTTATCAGTGGATGCGGGAACTACTATGGATACACAATGGTATCAAATGAGGGATATCCGAAGATATCAAATCTATAGACCCAAACCGGGGCCAACTGTACTATGGACCCGGTCAAGCATACCCCAAACGGGGGTAGCCTATCAACCCAAACGGGGCTGAATCATGATCCAAACGGGATCATATACTATGGACCCCAAATGGGGCCAACTATGGCAGCTGCAATTTCCCTATAGGCGCCTATCTATCCACATCTAAAACTCTATCGCAGGCGGAACTATATTCGTATTCCATTCACATTTTAATACTGTATTCATAGTATACTGTTTGCACATATGCATAGTCTTATCAACCTGTGAATTCTCTGGTGCATAATCAGATACATGCACATTTTCATATGCCAAGATATATATCTGGCTCATCTATATCTGTATGACTATATCATTTGCATCATATCATATAAGCATGACATATAATCATCATATACATAGACTTGATCATGCCCTCATTAAGCATTTCACATGATCATAGTCATGCTAATTCATCTTCTATCTCAAAGTAGGGCAATTACATGCTCATATACTCATATACATAATCATAAATGTACATACATGTGGGTACATTCGCATATAGTCTATTTATTCTTATGAGCATGTTTCCAACACATATATATATACCTTTATCATCATTCAAGTCATGTGCTATACAAAATATCAACATGTTTTCATATGGCATATACACATGCCAAGGTCATGTTATTATTCTCTTTTTCATATCACAAGTGCATATCAAAAGGTACACTTTCATGTCATAAGATTTACATGTGTAGGTTTATCTCAATTTGGCATATGACCATCATGCACAAGATTAATTACATGTATGGGTTCGATAATTCCTTTCTAGTCTTTATTCATATTCACAAATGAACGCATGTGTATGCATACAATTCCTTCATTGATAGTCATATTACATGCCTTATTCATTTAACTTTCTATCACATAAGAAATTAGCTGTCTCAATCAATTTAAGAATCATATTATCAAGTGTAGCAACAATCTGTTCATAACTAGCAATTTCTGTTACATAGAGTAGTCTAGAAAACTAGTCCGGATTCAACTATAGATTACATGTACATAGAGATAGATTCAAGCTTAGGTTTCTTCATGTGAAATATAGGTATGGAAGTCTATTTTTCAATGCAAAAAGAATCACTCAATTTGCTGTTCTATAGCTCAACTTATGAGCAAAACATTCAAGACAGGTCATTCAATCGTGAAGAGGAGTTCGACTCGTGAAGGGATTCACGAGTGAAGCAAATAAGGTGATTCTCACGACTCGTGAAGGGGGTTCACGAGTGGAGAAGGAACTATATACTTCATGACTCGTGAAGTGGCTCATGAGTGAGGAAGAAAAGCTGAACTTCACGACTCGTGAAGAAGCTCACGAGGTGAAGAAGAAAGACTCGACTTCACGACTCGTGAAGAGCTTCACGAGTCGGACTGATGTTCACGACTCGTGAAGTCATTCACGACTCGGCAAGTCTGTCTTCTTCAACCTTTCAACGATAAACTTCCAGAAAAATGTAAACTTCAATTCTGTAAATTCTATTCACTTCCAGTAATCCATTTTTACATGCAATATGAATGGCCTAAATTCCCATACCTTGGCTGATAAACCCAATGTCTTCAACCTCTATCAAGTCCCTTTCCTTTGATCCTTCTTCCTTCTCTTCTCCTTCATAAATACCATCGCCATGAACATACATTTCCAGCAAATGACATATTCTCAGTCAACAGAAAATGAAGAAGAAGATGGTGATGATGCAGTGTTAAAATGAGAGTTTAATTACCTTAGCTTAGACCCTTAAAACTCTTGATTAACCAACATGCACCATTAACATCTAAATGCTTGAGATAAATCTATGGAAATCAAAAGAGGAAGAAGAAGATGAATTTCTGGTTTTGCTTCTCAACAAATGCCGATTCTCACAATCAAATTCTCTAACCCAAGCCTTTTATACCCACATGACAATCTCCTTCTTTAGTCCTTCATCATTTTTGCATGTCACACAAATGCCACAAGCCTTTATGCATGTTAGACTTTAACCCCTCCACTAATTCTTTTTCAAAACATTAACCCTATCCATTTAAGCATTCTTTCAATTTACCTTGAATTAAATGCTTCTCTTACACAATTGGCCACCAAAAATGCCAAAAAATACCAATTAACCCCAAATTAATACTTTATCCTCAATTGCATCCTTAATTAACATTAAACCATACTCTTTTATTATATTTTCATGCAATTAACATAATAAAATGTTAATTTACCCCCTTACTTAATTACAATAAGATGCAAATTAAATTAGGGTCATGTTAGGGGCTCTTACAATTCTCTCCCCCTTAAGAATTTCGTCCTCGAAATTCATACCTGTGTTGAATAAGTGAGGATGCTGTTCTTTCATAGCTGATCTCTGGCCTCCCAAGTAACTTCTTGTATATCGTGATGTTGCCAGAGCACTTTAACAAGTGGAATTTGCTTATTTCTAAGCTGTCTAACTTCTCTAGCCAGAATTGCTATAGGCTCGTTCATCATAAGTGAAATCTGACTGTACTTGCACATCTTGAATTGGGTATCACATGAGATTCATCTGAACGATACTTCCGTAACATAGAAACATGAAACACATCATGAAGTTTGGCTAGTTCCATAGGGAGAGGCCAAGCTATATGCCACTGGCCCAACTCTTTGAAGAATCTCATATGGGCCTATAGAACCTCGGGCTCAGTTTACCCTTTTTCCCAAATCTTAATACTTTTCTCCAAGGGGACACTTTCAGAAACACTTTGTCACCCACATGATATTCAATATCCTTTCTTTTCAAATCAGCATAAGACTTCTGTCTATCACTAGCTTCCCTCAATCTCTGCTTGATAACTTGTACCTTTTCCTCTGTATCTTTGACAATATCAGGACCAATAACTTTGCGCTCAGACATATTCAGTCCCAGTAAACAGGGAGTTCTACATTTTCGACCATACAAGGCCTCATAAGGTGCCATCTTGATGCTCCTTTGATAACTATTATTGTAGGCAAACTCCATTAAGGGTAGATATCTTTCCCAACTTCCTGTAAAATTCAAAACACATCCTCTCATCATATGCTCTAGAATTTGAATAACCCGCTCAGATTGCCCATCAGTCTGAGGGTGGAATGTTGTACTGTAACGAAGCTGAGTTCCCAAAGCTTGTTGCAAACTTTGCCAAAATCTCGATGTGAATCTCGGATCTCGATCGGAGATTATTGACACCGGAATGCCATGGCAATCTGATGATCTCATTTACATAAAGCTCTGCTAACTTATCCATGGAGTAATCCCTCCGAACTGGTATGAAATGAACTGATTTAGTCAGCTTGTCAACTATAACCCAAACTGCATCATTCTTTTTCTGTGTAAGGGGTAATCCTGTTACAAAATCCATGGTAAATATCCTCCCATTTCCATTGTGGAATTGGAATGGGATTCAACAAACCAGAGGGTAACTGGTGCTCTGCTTTTACCTGTTGACAAGTCAACACATATGGAGACCATAGGCTACCACATCTCTCTTCATGCCAGGCCACCAATAACTTTGTTTCAAATCCTGGTACATCTTATTCCCACCAGCGTGCATAGTAAACACTGTATTGTGAGCCTTATTCAATACTGTTCTCTTTAACTCTTTGTCATCAGGAACATATAATCTATTTCTGATAATACACACCCCCATCTTCTTTTCACTGAGTACTCAGACTGGGTTCCCTTCATGAGAAGACTTTAAAATCTGTTGCAACTTTTCATCATGTTTCTGTGCATCAATCACTGTCTGCCTCAAACAAGGGCTAGCCTTCAACTGTGCTATTAAAGCACCATCATAAGCAAGTCTCCATCTACCGCGATGTGCAATCATAGCAGCCATCATCTTACGGCTCAAGGCATCAGCTACAACATTAGCTTTGCCTGGATGGTAATCCACTATACAATCATAATCTTTAAATAGTTCTAACCATCTTCGTTGTCTCAAGTAAGTTCCTTTTGAGCGAGCAAATACTTGAGACTCTTGTGATCTGTGTAGATTTTGCACTTTTCCCATACAAATAATGTCGCCAAATTTTCAAAGCAAACACTACTGCTGCTAACTCTAGGTCATGGGTTGGATAGTTTTTTGTTCATGTGGCTTCAACTGTCTAGATGCATAGGCAATTACTTTGCCATCTTGCATTAGCACACAACCCAAGCCAACTCTAGAAGCATTACTATACATAGCATACTCCTTTTCCTATAACTGGCTGTGCCAAAATTGGAGCCTCAGTCAGAAATTTCTTCAATTGATCAAAACATGCTTGACACACGATCAGTCCACTCAAACTTTATACCCTTTCTCAACAGTTTAGTGAGTGGTGCGGCTATAACTGAAAAGCCTTTCACAAAACGACGGTAATAACCTGCTAAACCCAGAAAACTTCTCACTTTCGTCACATTTCGAGGCGGCTTCCAATTCACTATAGCCTCGATTTTTGCTGGATCCACTCTAATGCCTTTCAAAAGACACAACATGACCAAGGAAAGAAATTTCCTTAAGCCAAAAATCACATTTGCTCAGCTTAGCATATAACTTATTCTCCCTCAGAGTCTGTAGAACAATTCTCAAGTGCTCAGCATGTTCCGTTTCATTTCTCGAATACACCAAAATGTCATCTATGAACACAACAACAAATGATCCAAGTAAGTAGGGTCTAAATACCCTATTCATAAGGTCCATAAATGCAGCCGGTGCATTTGTTAACCCAAATGGCATCACCAGAACTCATAATGCCCATATCGGGTTCTAAAAGCCGTTTAGGAAACATCCACATCCTTAACCCGGAGTTGATAATAACCCCGTTCGCAAATCAATCTTGGAAAACACTCCAGCACCCTTCAACTGATCGAATAAATCTTCAATTCTTGGTAAAGGGTACTTATTTTTCACTGTTACCCTATTTAACTGTCTGTAGTCTATGCACATCCTCATAGACCATCTTTTTTCTTCACAAACAAAACCGTGTGCACCCCAAGGCCGACACACTAGGCCTAATGAAGCCTTTGTCAAGCAACTCCTGTAGCTGTACTTTAAGTTCCTTCAATTCCAAAGGAGCCATCCTGTATGGTGCCTTCGAAATAGGAGCTGTACCCGGGTAGAATGTCTATAGACAGTTCAACTTCTCTTTCAGGTGGAAGACTAGGCAAGTCTTCTGGGGAACACATAAGGAAACTCTTTCACCACTGGAATCTCTTGAATATTCACATTCTCTATTCTTGAATCAAGCACAAGTGCTAAGAAGCTTCACACCCTTTTCTCATAAATCGTTTAGCTTGCATGGCTGATATCACATTAGCTATTGATTTAGCTCGAATGCCCTGAACTAACGTTTCTTTACCATCAACACCAATAAAAGTTACAGTTTTAGCTTCACAATTAACCACTGCATGGTGTCTAGACAGCCAATCCATACCAAGTATAATATCAAATTCCCGGAATGGTAACTCAATAAGATCAGCAAGGAATTCTTTCCCTTGAATTACTATAGTACACTGTTTATGCACTCTATTAACAACAACACTGTGACCCAAAGGGTTAGTTACACATATATCATATTCCATTTCATGTACAGTAGACTCATTTCTACCCAAATCTCTAGTGCGAAACAGTAAGAATGAGTGGAGCCAGGATCAATAAGTGCATGCATGTCAGAATCAAAGAGAGAGAAAATACCAGCTATGACTTCTGGAGCACACTGATCCTCTCTAGCTTTCAATGCATAAGCCCGAATAGGAACAACTGGAGCTGCGGGGCCTGTCAACGGATTCAGAAATGTTCCTGGACTGGGATCCCTGGGGCCCTCGATCCCCCAAGTCCTCTCCCTCTGCCTCTACCAGAAGATGGTGCATTAAACGTTCCTCTACTGCCATGTTGTTCAACATCCTGGTTTCCTTTTTGAAGGACAGCTTGCCATGTAGTGACCTCCAGT
>JBBPFJ010000052.1:45046-133816 GCA_037975025.1 Excoecaria agallocha
CTCTTTGTTTTGTAGATCAAGGATATAAAGGCCATTTTGTAACATGGCATTACCATATGAAATGCCTTGGCGACGAATATGAATATTACAATTATCAATAACAAAATCAAATCCATCTATATCCAAACAAGAAACTTAAATAATGTTTCTACTCATAGAAGGCACATAATAACAATTTTTCAAAACTAAACAAAGTCCGAAAGGTAAAGTGAGTTGATAGTTGCCTATCTCCATGGCAGCAACTCGTGCTCTATTCCCCACATGGAGGTCCACTTCATTCTTTCCAAGTAACTGCCTTTTTCGTAACCCTTGCGTAGCACCCCTCATGCAAATACCCTATATTCACATGTATCATGAATACTTATTAATCATGCTCATACTACATGTTCACAATTAACCATCACTTAGCCATTAATCATGCCATACGATTTCATATACTATTATTTGTGCCACCTGTCTGTTCCTGTTTTTCATTTCATGCTTAGTATCATGCATACTAACTATATGGATATTACTTCATGCATATCACATGCACACATGTTCTTTCGTAGCTTTACTACTGGTGAGTTACATTATCCCACATAGGTTATATACATATCAAAATATGACTGGCCATTATACAAAACATATGATAGCTGTATTACAAAATATCCTACATCAAGGTTATAAGTCGATGGTTGGCCCTTCCTGATGCAAAGAACGTCCTGAGCAAAAGTCTTTCTAGAAGGTACCTACACGGATAAATAACCCGTGCTAAGCTATAAAGCTTAGTGGGGAATATCTACAGATGGATGGCCATACACAAGGCCATCAAAACATACATATACAATATGTTCATATACTATAATCAACATGTCCAACATAACATGGCAACAATAACATATACTTTAAAGCATAAGCATATTCTCATGTACATAAGCATTGTACCCGAGAGAGAGAAACACACTTTTATTTTTCATAATTCATATAGATGGCAATATTCCATGTGAACATATTCAATTGAAGCATAATTCCTGTGGTAAACCAACAATATAAGCCACATATCAACCTTTAGTCAAATAACTTTAATTGTTTACTTTTGATCATTACTATGAATAACGTTTAGCCTGCCTTAGCTTTATCAGTGGATGCGGGAACTATGGATACACAATGGTATCAAATGAGGGATATCCGAAGATATCGAATCTATAGACCCAAACGGGGCCAACTGTTCTATAGACCGGTCAAGCATACCCAAACGGGGTAGCCTATCAACCCAAACGGGGCTGATCATGATCCAAACGGGATCATATACTATGGACCCAAATGGGCCAACTATGGCAGCTGCAATTTCCCTATAGGCGCCTATCTATCCACATCTAAAACTCTATCGCAGGCGGAACTATATTCGTATTCCATTCACATTTTAATACTGTATTCATAGTATACTGTTTGCACATATGCATAGTCTTATCAACCTGTAATTCTCTGGTGCATAATCAGATACATGCACATTTCATATGCCAAGATATATATCTGGCTCATCTATATCTGTATGACTATATCATTTGCATCATATCATATAAGCATGACATATAATCATCATATCATAGACTTGATCATGCCCTCATTAAGCATTTCACATGATCATAGTCATGCTAATTCATCTTCTATCTCATAGGGCAATTACATGCTCATATACTCACATACATAATCATAAATGTACATACATGTGGGTACATTCGCATATAGTCGATTTATTCTTATGAGCATGTTTCCAACACATATATATATACCTTTATCATCATTCAAGTCATGTGCTATACAAAATATCAACATGTTTTCATATGGCATATACACATGCCAAGGTCATGCTATTATTCTCTTTTTCATATCACAAGTGCATATCAAAAGGTGCACTTTCATGTCATAAGATTTACATGTGTAGGTTTATCTCAATTTGGCATATGACCATCATGCACAAGATTAATTACATGTATGGGTTCGATAATTCCTTTCTAGTCTTTATTCATATTCACAAATGAACGCATGTGTATGCATACAATTCCTTCATTGATAGTCATATTACATGCCTTATTCATTTAACTTTCTATCACATAAGCAATTAGGTGTCTCAATCAATTTAAGAATCATATTATCAAGTGTAGCAACAATCTGTTCATACTAGCAATTTCTGTTACATAGAGTAGTCTAGAAAACTAGTCCGGATTCAACTATAGATTACATGTATATAGAGATAGATTCAAGCTTAGGTTTCTTCATGTGAAATATAGGTATGGAAGTCTATTTTTCAATGAAAAAAGAATCACTCAATTTACTGTTCTATAGCTCAACTTATGAGCAAAACATTCAAGACAGGTCATTCAATCGTGAAGAGGAGTTCGACTCGTGAAGGGATTCACGAGTGAAGCAAATAAGGTGATTCTCACGACTCGTGAAGGGGTTCACGAGTGGAGAAGAAACTATACTTCACGACTCGTGAAGTGGCTCACGAGTGAGGAAGAAAAGCTGAACTTCACGACTCGTGAAGAAGCTCACGAGTGAAGAAGAAAGACTCGACTTCACGACTCGTGAAGAGCTTCACGAGTCGGATTGATGTTCACAACTCGTGAAGTCATTCACGACTCGGCAAGTCTGTCTTCTTCAACCTTTCAACGATAAACTTCTAGAAAAACGGAAATTCAATTCTGTAAATTCTATTCACTTCCAGTAATCCATTTTTACATGCAATATGAATGGCCTAAATTCCCATACCTTGGTTGATAAACCCAATGTCTTCAACCTCTATCAAGTCCCTTTCCTTTGATCCTTCTTCCTTCCTCTTCTCCTTCATAAAGACCATCGCCATGAACATACATTTCCAGCAAATGACATATTCTCAGTCAACAGAAAATGAAGAAGAAGATGGTGATGATGCAGTGTTAAAATGAGAGTTTAATTACCTTAGCTTAGACCCTTAAACTCTTGATTAACCAACATGCACCATTAACATCTAAATGCTTGAGATAAATCTATGGAAATCAAAGAGGAAGAAGAAGATGAATTTTTGGTTTTGCTCTCAACAAATGCCAATTCTCACAATCAAATTCTCTAACCCAAGCCTTTTATACCCACATGACAATCTCCTCTTTAGTCCTTCATCATTTTGCATGTCACACAAATGCCACAAGCATTTATGCATGTTAGACTTTAACCCCTCCACTAATTCTTTTTCAAACATTAACCTATCCATTTAAGCATTCTTTCAATTTAACCTTGAATTAAATGCTTCTCTACACAATTGGCCACCAAAATGCCAAAAAATACCAATTAACCCCAAATTAATACCTTTATCCTCAATTGCATCCTTAATTAACATTAAACCATACTCTTTTATTATATTTTCATGCAATTAACATAATAACATGTTAATTTACCCCCTTACTTAATTACAATAAGATGCAAATTAAATTAGGGTCATGTTAGGGGCCTTGCATAAAACTAGACAAATAATCTATTCTAAACATATTTTAATCCAAAAATGACAATAAATCAAAAGAATGTGTGCATTATATACCACTTACCCTTTTTTAGCTTCAAAAGTTTCTAGTAACTTGACCATATGTTTTGGTCTTAACTTATCAACCATTAATTTATTTAATTATACTATTTTACTCTAATCCTTAGGTTTGTCCTCATACGCTTTTGATGATCAAGTATTGACTACTAGTTAGCTAGAAGAATCAAGTATCTCAATATGGCTCAAGAAATTTATTCCTATTAAAAAGACATTTTCATCTTCTCTGAATGATTCTTTTTCATGATTTGATTATTCATTAAGGGTATTGTTTGCTTTAGGTATATTAGGTTGTTGCTTTATCTTTAAGGCCAATATTAGTATCATGTACTTTAACTTCTCTATAGAGCGATCAACTTAGACTAACAACTTTCTTCCTTTTAGCTTTCAAGTCCTCATTACTTTTGTTAATTTCCTCTGAATCCTTATGAGTTAATATTGCCTTTGTTTCCTCCTTTTCTGAATCTTAGTTAACCTTCTTCATTTAAAGTAAACATCTCCTTTAAAGAAATAATATGGTCGATGCATATTAAAGACTTCATTTCCAAACTTGTCTCCTAAACACAGATGGTTGAGATAACATTCTCAACCTATGCCTCTAAAAAATATTCACCTTTTTAGGGCTTGGCCAAAAAGTTTAAACTATCCTAGCAATTTTTTGCCTCTGTTGGATATGGTGATATCATTGTTATAGAGTTTAACTATTCCTTACATCTTTTGTGTGCCTAAGCCTTTCTGAAATTTATTATGGTGTTGATCTATTCTTTCTTTCTTTCTTTTTAATTTTGATCTTTAGTAAACTTTTCTTTGCCAAGATCTATTTTTGAAAAACCTAGATATTTCAAGCCACTCTTTCACTTTTCCACCTTAATGGATCTATCTCGTTCCATCTCTTTTTGAAGATCTAGGCTTTGCCTTTGTTAGGTAAGTGATCATGGTTCCTTTTATCATTCACTAGGTACTTCCTTTTGTTATCAACCATAATAATTTGAAAAGTGATAAAAGGATTAATATCAACTATGGGTTATTTCCAGTTTGGAGGAAATTTTAGTAGTTCTTCATTAATGACTTCCAAGATCTTATTTCTAAAGGTAACACAATTATAGGTCGAATGTCTTTAAGAGTTATGGCATTTGTAATACTTCTTCACTTTCCTCTTATCTTTCAATTGCAAAATGTGAGGCCCCTAACATGACCCTAATTGGAATTGCATATTTTAAGTAGGATTTTATTTGAATAATACCAAATTAAATTGAAAATTACATAAAAAGTATGGGACAAGTGATAAATTATTTTGTTATTATATTAATAGCATGAAAATAAAACTTAATATTATAGTTTAATATTATCTTTGGGTATAATTGGAGTATAAAGTATTAATTTGGGGTAAATTTTGCAATTATGGCATTTTAAAGGTCAATTGTAAATAGAAAAATAAATTGAGGGGTCAATTTATTCAAGGAATTAAATGGAGAGATTGATTTAAAGATAGATTAAAAGGAGGGGTCAAATTATAGCATGAAAAAAGGTGTGTGATTGTTTTGTGACATGTAAAGTTTAGAAGGAGTAAAAAGGAAGTTTGCCACTCATATAAATGGAAAGAGGTTAGTGGGAGAGAGATAAGGAAATGATTTTTGTTGGTGGTTTCATCTTTGATGGCACCTTCTCTTTCATCATTCTCCTTTCTTCTTTGTTCCTTTCTTTCAAAAGATCAAACCTTTTCCTCACTTCTAATTTTCATGGAATTTTGATGCATGTGATGATGTATGAGAGAATTCTTGAATTCAATTGCTAAGGTAAGGAGAAATTGAGCATTCTCTTCTTCTTCTCCTTCTTTTTTTTTTCAATGGTAGGATTGTATACTTTGATGGAAAGGAGGATTCTAGATTTTTAATGCAATTATATGTGTTTTTTTCTCAAGGAAGATTGTAGTAAAAAGAATAAGGGCAAAGGAGTTTTGAAGGAGTAGGGATTTCTATTGGTTTCGACTAACGTACGGGATTTGTGTACGTTGAGTTTATGTGATCCTTCTTGTCCTATCCGATGTAGGCAATGAAAATCTTGATTAGATGATAGAAATGTTAATGCATGTTAAAAATGAAAAAGGAATTTATATTTCTAAAAAGGATTATTCCCTAATAGTTTCACTTAGTTCTATAATTTACTTTTATAGGAGAACTTAGCATGATAAGGACTTTATCTAATTGAGATATATGTCTTCCTCATATTATGTGTTGATGGTAAAGTTATGGAATCTCATTTAAAGGTATTATTTGGAAGTATTATGAAATTTGAGGCATGAAATGGGGTTTTAAGTAATGTAAGCTTAAGCATATTAATTAGGCATAAAGTGGAATTTATACAAGAGTTACTGGAGTGATGAAAAAGCATCGAGATTGTAAAATCTAGGTATGTCGCGCTCGCAACACTGTTCGCGATTGCGACAATGTACTATAAGTGAATTGCTACTTTTGCCTCTATCACGCTCGCGACCATAGTTCAAGTATTTGACATGCCTAAAGATAAATCGTTCAAGTATTCGATTATGATGATATGCATGTTCAAACACATATATATGTGATATTATAAGAATACATGAATGCATGTTTATACATTGGAGAATTGTGTATTATAATATAATCATACGCATTGGCAAAGTATATGATATGAGTGCAAGCATAATGTCTTAAATGAACATGAAAAACTATATTGCCTGCTACTAGAGTTCCACTGTGGATAGATAGGAACCTATAGGGATATTATAGCTACCATCGTCGACCTTTTTGGTCTAAAGTATAGTTGATCCAATTGGATCATTCACAACCCTTTTAGGTTGCTTGTTGACCCTGCTTAGGTTCTTCACCGGTCCACCATACAATTAACCCTGTTTGGGTTCATAGGTTTTATATCTTCGGATATCCACTATTTGATACTCTCGGGTATCCACTGATCCCATTATTCACTCTTAGAACTTAAGTAGGCTAAAGTAAAGCACCATTGTTTCACAGTTAAACACAATATGATTTATGTGTCTAATATATGATTATCACGTTCAATAGTGGTTCCTAAAGCATGTATTGGTATCTATTTACATTATATATAAATATCTTTATGAATTGTTTAGATTCAAGTATGCTGAATTAAATTAAGGGTTACATTGTTGTTTAAGATACTGTGCTTTATTTTATACATATTCCTAATATGTAAATTTTATTATTTTCAATTATTTTTATATATCATATATTTTTGACAATCACTGTGAGTGGTTGTCTTTTAAGTGTTGTATCCCCACTAAGCTATATAGCTTAGCACGGGTTATTTTGATCCATGTAGGTTTTGGTAGTCAAGGCTTTTGCACAGTAATGTTCTCTGCATCGGGATAGGCCTACACCAGTCTATAGAAGTTGATGTAAGAATTTTGATAAATTTTGTATAGTTTCTGACATGTTTTAATATGTGTAAAGTTTGTAATATATATATGTATGTCACATGGAGGTTAAGGTTGTAATAAGCTCATAGTGAGAATACTAGTATATGTATGTATCTAAAAGCTAGAATGACTTTATTCAAATGTGCTAGAATGCTGAATGCCTTGCATAATAGTGAAATGAATAAGATAGTTGAATCTAGTAATATTAAGTTAATGGGCTGCATAATGAGTCACTATGCTTATTCAAAATGAAATGTACATGAATGATGTGAGAAGCCTAAATAGAATACAAGTTATATGATTAGATAGATCAGGTGATATGAATGCAAATAGATGTTAATCGAGTTAATTGATTAACATCACATGTTTTACGTAGATTGTATTATTCATTATAGAGATGTTAGTTTGGGGTGTTTCAATTTGGTATAAAAGCCAAGGTTTAGCCTTTTATGGGTAATATGGTTATAGGATCTTAATATATGAGATAGTGTTGTGTTGGCCTAATGCAGAAGTTCCTATTTTTTATGGATTAAAGATGGAGAATTCCTCTAGGAATACTATAGAAGAATCGGCTGAAAGTAATTTTCCGATTAGATCAAATCCTTCTAATCCAGTGACTTCATTATCACATCAAAATGAAGTTCCTACTGCGGTTCCTAGAGATGACTTGTTGAAAATTTCTCAGGATATGGCCCAGATTCTGCAAAGAATGACTGTGCCCAAAGCACTAATATCTGAAATTAGGAAGCATGGGGCATAAGAATTTATGGGCACTAATTTAGAACAATTTGAAGAAGCTGAGTTTTGGTTAGAAAGGCTGGAGAGGATATTTGATGAAATTAATTGCCTTGCAAATGACAAGGTATCTTGTGTTGTGCCCTTATTTCAAGGAATAGCTTATGATTGGTGGAAACCAATATTAAGACAACCTCAATTAGCTGACCCACTTACCTGGGGATTTTTTGAGGAGGAGTTTAGGAAGAAATATGTTACTGAGACATACAAAGAGGAGAAACTAAAGCAGTTTTTGAATTTGAGGCAAAAAGCTTTAACTATGGTTGAGTATGAAAAAGAATTTAGCCGGTTATGCAAGTACGTTACTAAGGAAATGTTGCCAAGAATTTTAAATACAGACACTTGGAAGATGTGTTGAATGATCGAATAAAAGAAAAGCTGTTCGGATTTACATCTTCGAATGTGGTAGATTTTAATCAACTAGTTACAATTGCTATAAAAGTTAAAAAGTATGAGATAGCTAAAAGAGAGAGGGAGTACAAAAGAAGTGGTTCCAGGGGAGGATCATTCACTGGAAAAAGATTTAGAGGAGCTCAAGAAGGTCAACCTGTAAAGTCTATTTTTAGTTCTGCTAATAAAGCAAAGAAACAAGAGTCCTTTGCCAAGTCTAAATTTGAGAAGGAAGCTTTAGGAAGACAGAGTGGGGATCAAGCACCTGAGTGTTCACATTGTTCTAGGCACCATTGGGGTAACTGCAGGAAACTGGCTGGAGAATGCTTTAGATGTGGTAGTGCTACTCATTTTATGGCAATTTTTCCTTTGAAAAGGGATCAATGTTTTAAGCAACAGGATAGCTGAGGAGCTTCTAATGCACCCCCATCTTGTGGAGGTAGAGGCAGAGGAAGGGGTGGATCAACTCATCATGGACCTCAGTCCTAGAATATGTTAGAAACAGTTGATAGACCTTCTACTCAAATGGTTGCTAGACGGGCCTATGCAATGAAGGCTCGGGAGGAACAAAATACTCCAGAAGTTATAGCTGTACTTTTTCTCTATATAATTGTAACATACATGCACTTATTGATGCTAGCTCTACACATTCATATGTTTGTATTGGGGTTTTGGGTAGAGATAGGTTTAAAATGCAACAGTTAAATTTTGATGTATGTGTGACTAGTCCATTGGGACATAGTGTAATTGTTAAAAAGGTGTGTAAAGACTGTCTTATAGTAGTTTAAGGGAGAGAGTTTCCAGCATATTTGATTGTGTTGCCCTTTCATGATTTTGATGTAATTCTATGAATGGATTGGTTATCCAAGCATCATGCAGTGGTAAATTGTGAAAAAAACAGTAACTTTCAGGGATGTTGAAGGAAATGAGGTGGTAGTAGAAGAAGGAGTTAAAGGTTCAATTATAGGAATTTTTAGACAAAGGCTTCATCAGACCTAGTGTGTCACCTTGGGGTGCTCTAGTTCTATTCGTTAAGAAGAAGGATAGGTCTATGAGAATGTGTATCGATTATAGATAGTTGAACAAAGTGATAGTGAAGAAGAAATATCCTTTGCCTCGAATTGAGGATTTGTTTGATTAGTTGAGTTGTGCTAGTGTGTTTTCAAAGATAGACTTGCGATCAGGTTATTATTAGCTCAGAGTAAAGGATGGGGATGTTTCTAAAACTACATTTAGAACTTAATATAGACATTATGAATTTTTAGTTATGCCATTGGAGTTGACTACTACACCTGCTGCATACATAGATCTCATGTATAGGGTATTCAAACTCTACTTGGATCGATTTGTAGTAGTGTTTATTGATGACATATTGGTTTACTCTAGAAATGAAGCTGAGCATGCTGAACATTTGAGAATAGTATTACAACATTGAAATAAATTCAGTTGTATGCCAAATTGAGTAAATGTAACTTCTGGCTTAAGGAAGTTTTCTTCCTAGGTCATGTTGCATCTGTTGAAGGTGTTAGGGTTGATCCAAATAAAATTAACGCTATTGTTAATTGGAGACCACCTAGGAATGTGCATGAAATTAGAAGTTTTCTCGGGTTGGCAGGTTACTATCGTCATTTTGTGAAGGGTTTTTATGTCATTACTTCACCCTTCACTAAGTTGTTAAGGAAGAATATTAAGTTTGAATGGTCTGATCATTGTCAAGCAAGCTTTGAAAGGTTAAAGAAGATGTTGGCTCAACCTGCATCAGGGAAAGAGTATGCAATGTATAATGATGCTTCTAAGGTTTTTTTTGGTTGTCTATTAATGCAAGATGGTAAAGTTGTAGCTTATGTATCTAGACAGTTGAAATCGCATGAGCAGAACTACCTGACTCATGATCTAGAATTGAAAGCTATGGTATTTGCTTTAAGAATTTGGCGACACTACTTGTATGGAGAAAAATACAGGATTTATACTGATCATAAAAGCCTCAAATATTTGCTTACTCAGAAAGAACTTAATTTGAGGTAAAGAAGATGGTTGGAATTATTCAAAGATTATGATTGTATAGTTGACTACAATCCAGGAAAAGCGAATGTGGTTGCTGATGTTTTGAGTCGTAAAATAATGGCAGCATTGCAGATGGAAATTTGCATCTGATGGTGCATTATTAGCATAGCTTTAAGCTAGAACCATGGTTAGGCAGACAGTGATAAATGCTCAGAAGGATGATAAAAAGTTACAACAGCTTATGAAAGTAGTTTGTGAAGGAAATCAATCGAATTTTTCAGTGAAAGAAGATGGTGGTGTGTACTACCATATTAGGTTATGTGTTCCTGATGACACAGAAGTGAAAAGGGTACTATTGCATGAAGTGCATAATACTACATTTACTATGCATCCAGGTGGGAACAAGATGTATCAAGAGTTGAAATAGTTTTACTAGTGGCCTGGCATAAAAAAGGATATTGTTGAATATGTTTCTAAATATTTAACGTGTCAGCAAGTGAAAGCAAAACATCAGTTTCCTTCAAGTCTTTTGAATCCCATTCCAGTTCCATAGTGGGAATGGGAAGACATTACCATGGATTTTGTTACCGGTTTGCCTCTTATTCAGAGAAGATATGATGTTGTTTGGGTAATAGTGGATAAGTTAGCAAAAGTAGCTCACTTTATACCAGTTCGAACAAATTATTCTATGGATAAGTTTGCAGAGTTGTATTTGAATGAGATTATACGATTACATGGTATACCTGTATCCATAATTTTTGATCGAGATTGAAGGTTTACATCGAGATTTTGGTGGAGTTTACATGAGGTCTTGGGAACACAGCTCAAGTACAGTACAACTTTTCATTCTCAAATGGATGGACAATCTAAAAGGGTTATTTAGATTATAGAAGATATGATGAGGGGATGTGCTTTGGAGTTTTCTTGAAGTTGGGATAAATATGTGGCCTTAATGGAATTTGCCTATAATAACAGTTATCAGAAGAGTATTCAAATGGAACCATATGAAGCTTTGTATAGCAGGAAGTGTAGAACTCTAGTCTGCTAGACTGAATTGACTAAATGTAAAATAATTAGTCCTAACCTTGTTTAAGATACAGAGGAAAAAGTTCAAGTTATCAAGTAGAGGCTAAAAGAAGCTAGTGACAGGCAGAAATCATATGCTGACTTGAAAAGAAAAGATATCGAGTATCAAGTGGGTGACAAGGTGTTTTTGAAGGTATCTCTATGGAAAAAGGTGCTAAGATTTGGGAAAAAAAGGACAACTCATTTCGAGATTCATTGGTCCATATGAAATTCTTCAAAAAGTTGGACCAGTGGCTTATAGGTTGGCTCTTCCTATGGAATTAGCCAACCTTCATTATGTGTTTCATGTGTCAATGCTTCGAAGATATCACTCTGATGAATCTAATAAGTTACAAGTTCAAGATATTCAAGTATAGCAGGATTTCACTTATAATGAGGAATCGAAGGAAATCCTTGCTAGGGAAATCAGACAATTGAGGAACAAGCAGATTCCTCTGGTCAAAGTATTATGGCAACATTATGGTGTACAAGAAGTAACTTGGGAGCCAGAGGCAGCCATGAGAAAGCAATACCCTCAATTGTTTGAATAAGGTATGAATTTCGAGGATGAAATTTCTTAAGGGGGAGAGATTTGTGAGGCCTGTATCATGACCCTAATTGGAATTGCATATTTTAAGTAGGATTTTATTTGAATACGACCAAATTAAATTGATAATTGCATAAAAAGTATGGGACAAGTGATAAATTATTTTGTTATTATATTAATAGCATGAAAATTAAATTTAATATTATCTTTGGGTATAATTGGAGAATAAGGTATTAATTTGGGGTAAAATTTGCAATTATGGCATTTTAAAGGTGAATTGTAAATAGAAAAATAAATTGAGGGGTCAATCTATTGAAGGGATTAAATGGAGAGGTTGATTTAAAAGATAGATTAAAAGGAGGGGTCAAATTATAGCATGCAAAAAGGTGTGTGATTGTTTTGTGACATGCAAAGTTTAGAAGGTGTAAAACGGAAGTTTGCCACTCATATAAATGGAAAGAGGTTAGTGGGAGAGGGAAAAGGAAATCATTGTTGCTTGTGGTTTCATCTTGGATGGCACCTTCTCTCTCTTAATTCTCCTTTCTTCCACTATAAGAAAATATGAAAATAGCAACGGAATTGATTCTGTTGCTAAATTAGCAGTGGAATTCAATTTCAATTGCTATTTAGCAACGAAAAATATTATCTGTTGCTAAAATTGGTTAAACTTTGCAAATTTAGCAATGAAAAAATATTTGGTGGTCTTCCGTCGCTAATAGTGTAGGGAGTTTTTAGCGCCAAAATTTAGCAACGAAAATTAACAATGGATTCCATATATCGTTGCTAAAATATGCACCAATATATGGCGAAAAAATTTTGGAACTGAAAATAGCAACGGAATAAAATATCCCTTGCTAATTTAGCAACGAAATTAGTTTCGGATGCAATTTTATCAACGAAAAATAAATTCTGTTGGTATTTTTGGTTCCAAGGAAATGAAAAAAATTTGGGTCCAAAAAATAGCAACAGAATTGTTTTTTCGTTGCTAAAATTGCAACGGAATTAGATTTTCGTTGCTAAAATTGCAACCAAAAATAATTCAGTTGCAATTTTAGCAATGAAATTGGCATTCTGTTGGTATTTTTTATCCAAAAATATAGAAAAAAATATGTCCAAAATAACAACGGAATTGGGTTTTCGTTGCTAAAATTGTAATCGAAGATTAATTTCATTAGTATTTTTTAATTTACCCTAGGTATAAATACTGACTTTTCCATTCTTTGTTTCTTTCTCATTTGGAGCTACCATTTTCTTTGCCTTGTCTCTCCCTGGCTTAAATCTAGATATCTGAGGCTATGATCCGATTATGGTTTTGATAGAAAGAAACAAAAACAACTTGATTCACAATTTTAGATGAAGTAACTGGCGAAGATGAAGGCGGTGATTTATGCTCTTTCACCATTTAAACACAAGGTCATGACTGGTCTATGGAAAGATCTCCCTAACAAGATTGACCATAAGGTCACTGAGAACTAGATCATCGCCACTCTCCTCCTCACATCATTAAAAATATATCTGCATGCAATAAATTAACTATGAACTGTTTAACAATGGTTTTGTTATTTTTTGTTATTTTTCATGGTTTGTTTATTTGAAATCTTCTTATGTCATATTTGCATCCGGCAGGAAGGTATCTTTGTTCAACACGATGCATCATTCATTAAAAAGGGCCTGAACATTGTTGGTTGGGTAGGTCTTCTTCTCTGAAATTCTTCAGCTCCGGTATCAATCTATGTCACTTTTTGCTGCATCTTCATGCTGGAGAACTCTAAACTAGTCTTTTATAATGATAGCACTAAAAAGGTGACTTGTATAAAAAAAAGAACTGTAATGAAAAAAATAATGCTTCTAGAAGCTGCACTTTTGCAAGTCAGCTTTATCAGTGCTTTTGTATTTTTTGTTTTCAATTCCAATTGATTCACTGATGGTTTTTACCGAGTAATAGATATTGTGCATAATGCATACCCAATGAATACTAGTCTGACAAATGAACATAAAAATATAATTCAAATATATAAAAAAAGCATAATTGAAGTTCGATAAATTTTCATTGGGGTTTCTCACTAAATGTCACTTCAAGCATATATTTTCACTTGATGTTATAACTCGTGATTTCGTTCCGTAAATTGCTTGCTTTCATGTGTCAAATTATAGCTAATGCTGATTTTATGACCGATTAGTTGGTGATTGAAAAACTATCAATTTTGATAGGAGCAGTGGCTTAAATTTTATGGAATAACAAAGTTGATAAAATCCCTAAAATAATGAATGGAGTTGTCACTTATGTATATGTATGTCCTGGTGATGCTTGGCTTCATAGATGGCTATAAGTTAGTTATCTTGGTGAATAACATGCTGGCAATCTCAATACTAACTTGGTCCTAGTTTATACAGTAGGCCAATGAGTTCAAATACAAATTTAGGCTCTTGAATTGACTTGGTTATACATGTTCTTAATTAACCATTTGCTATACCATAGAACAACTTGTTGATAAATTTTGGATTACCAACCATTGTTCATTAAGACAAATTTGGAAAAATTCTAACTCTGATTAAATTACTCTATGACTTACTTTTTGTACACAATTGTAGTTCTACTGAAAATATATGACTAGAATTAATGATGATGTTAGTTTGAGAGGGATCTTCTGATTAAAGCTGATTAGAGGAAAATTTCTGATTAGTATGCATATTCATGTATAAATTTCCTTTGTTTGTTAAAGAAATTTAACAGTAGTAGCATTGAAATTGATAATTTTCTATTAACAATATTAACTCCTATCCACTCCCTCAATTTTAAAGGGAAAAGATTTTTAGATAAGTTCATATAAAATTGTTCTTTAATTTTGTCTTTCCAAATGGAAAAAGATTAACTACTGAAATAATTGATTAAATGCTAAAATAAAAAAATGGAATCTCTTCCTTTTTGTTATGCCATAAATGTTCACAGTAGTTAAAAGAGTAATAATAGCAGTGGCTAATGTCCTTTTAATGAATGATTTAATGTCTGTATCGGAGTTCCTCAGGCTAAAATACTGTACTGTAAGTTTCACTCATATGATAGCTGGAATAAATTTCCTAATTTTGTTTCACAATTCAAAACACGTTATTCGACTTGTTATACTTGCTTAGAACATAAAAAAAAGTGTCTTGGTAAATCTCTGTATAGTCTTCCTACTTGTTATTCATTAAGCAAAATTGATGTCAAATGTTACCATATGTACTAAAATCAGTTTTTCGAATTCATTGATGATTTCCCTAAGCATAATTTAGTTAGGTCACTTTGTCGCTTGTAGTTGTGGTTGTTGCTTAATAGAGGGTAACATGCACAAAGAAAAATGAGAAATCACACTGAATGTGGATTGACATGGTTGGATAAAATTATTTATCTTTTTCCTAGTGGTAGAAAATGAATCTAGATCTTTTACAGGTTATGGTAGCAGTAAAAGACCAAAATCATAACTATCATGATATGGTTGATGTGATAAACACATATTAAGGCTTGGCTACCTACTAATTGACGAGAGTTTGAAGAAGACAGTCACATTATGTGATTGCAATCTTAAATTGTTACAGTTAGCATTGGTAACTTTGTTAATGTAGGGCTCTAAACTAGTGAGGTAGTGTTGCATGCAAGAAATAATAATTGGAATAATCATGAGAAGGGTATAGTTAGTCTCTGTGGTACTAATTTCATGTGGTAGGTGAGAGACAATTTAATGATGAGATAAGAGTTCATAATGCTTTTGTTGACTGGATTGTAGTTGCACTTTTATTTTAATTGGTGGATATAGGCTTTTGCATAAATTTTGTTAAATCAATAATAATTTAGTGACAAAATAGCGACGATAATTTTGTCGCAATTTTTTTATAATATTGGCTGAATTTAGCAATGAAAACTTAAATTCTGTTGCTAGAAATAGCAACGAAAATTGATTTCGTTTGCTATAAATAGCAACGGAATTTCTATTCAGTTGCTCAATATAGCAACAAAAATTGATTTCAGTTGGTAAATATAGCAACGAAAATTCTAATTCTATTGGTAAAAATAGCAACGAAAATTGAAATCCATTGCTAAATTTAGAAATGGAAAATAATTTTCGTTGCTAAAAATACCAACCATCAAATTTGCAACCGATTGTTCCGTTGCTAATTTTTATTATCAACGGAAATTCAACAAATTCGGTTGCTATTTGCTAATTTTCTTGTAGTGTTCTTTATTTCCTTCTTTCAAAAGATCAAACCTTTTCCTCACTCTTAATTTTCATGGATTTGGATGCATGTGATGATGTATGAGAGAATTCTTGAATTCAATTGCCAAGGTAAGGAGAAATTGAGCATTCTCTTCTTCTTCTCCTTCTTTTATTCAATGGTAGGATTGTATACTTCGATGGAAGGGAGGATTCTGGATTTTTAATGCAATTATATTTGCTTTTTTCTAGAGGAAGATTGTAGTAAGAAGAATAAGGGCAAGCATAATGTTTTAAATGAACAAGAAAAACTGTATTGCCTGCTACTAGAGTTCCACTGTGGATAGATCGGCGCCTATAGGGATATTGGAGCTGCCATCATTGACCTTTTTGGTCTAAAGTACAGTTGATCCAATTGGATCATTCACAGCCCTTTTGGGCTGCTTGTTGACCCTGTTTAGGTTCTTGATCGGTCCACCATACAATTAACCCTATTTGGGTTTATAGTTTTGATATCTTCGAATATCCACTATTTGATACTCTCGGGTATCCACTGATCTCGTTATCCACTCTTAGAACTTAAGTAGGCTAAAGTAAAGCACTATTGTTTTACAATTAAACACAGTATGAATTATGCGTTTGATATATGATTATCATGTTCAACAATGGTTCCTAAAGCATATATTGGTATCTACTTACATTATGTACAGATCTCCTTATGAATTATTTAGATTCAAGTATGATGAATTAAATGAAGGGTTACATTGTTTTTTAAGATATTGTGCTTTATTTTATACATATTCCTAATATGTAAATTTTATTATATTCAATTGTTTTTGTATATCATATATTTCTGACAACCACTGTGAGTGGTTGTCTTTCAAGTGTAGTATCCCCACTAAGCTATATAACTTAGCATGGGTTATTTTGATCCGTGTAGGTTTTGGTAGTCAAGACTTTTGTACAGGAACTTTCTCTGCATCAGGACAGGCCAACACCAGTCTATAGAGGTTGAGTTAGGAATTTTGATAAATTTTGTATTGTTCCTTACATGTTTTAATTTGTATAAAGTTTGTAATATATATATGTATTTCACATGGAGGTTAAGGTTGTAATAAGCTCATAGTGAGAATGCTAGTATATGCATGTATCTAGAAGCTAGAATGTCTTTATTCAAATGTGCTGGAATGCTGAATGCCTTGCATGATATTGAAATGACTAAGATAGTTGAATCTAGTAATATTAAGATAATAGGCTGCATAATGAGTCACTATGCTTATTCAAAATGAAATATACATGAATAACGTGAGAAGCCTAATTAGAATACAAGTTATATGATTAGACGGATCAGGTGATATGAATGCATATAGATGTAAATCGAGTTAATTGATTAACATCACATGTTTTTAAGTAGATTGTATTATTCATTATAGGAATGTTAGTTTGGGGTGTTTCACAAAATATGTTCTTCAGACAAGTTCACCTTTCCATTTTTTATTAGATAATAAAAAACTTCGTTAACCTTAGATATTAAAAGAATATTCCTTTTCAATTTTGGCCGATTACCTTTTTTCTACTTTTGCCTACTGGTCATTGGACTTGTTTTTGAAAAAGCTAGTCACTTATATCTTCCTTTGCTTCAGAAACTAGCAACCAAATTTACTCTTCATTGCTCAAGTTTTCATCTTTAATGAAAGATATCCCAGCCAGGTCTCTATTGTGCTAGATTTGCAAGTAGATGGTTTACCAATTAGTACTTAAGATATTGTTCCCACGAGGACCAGATTGGTTATCACACATTATGACTCAATCTCAATCCTGTTTACAATGTTCAATAACTAGGCTGCAAAATTAAACTACTAATGCTATACTAAGACTAAAATATTAATTAAACCTACTTCAGTTATGGTCAAATTAAATAGTTAAGATTAATTATATGAGTTAACAAATGTTAACTTGATATTATTCTCTTGATTAAAATACAACCTTTATAATGCAAGCCAAGTTGGATTAAAGTTCTAATTCAATCTCTCTACATGAAGCAGAATGCCTACAACATGCAATTATGATTATAACCCTTAACTCTCATTAATGAATTAATTAATCATAAACACATATTTTAAGATTAATAACAAACCTATAGCAATTATAATAACATTATGATCTCTCAAGTAATGTTATGACAATTAACTTCTATTAGCTTTAAGAAAGAATATATCTCTTAACTATTACTTATAATGATCTTACATAAGGTATGAATAGAAAATTCTATACTAAAAGACTACATGAATTAATGAGAATGGAACATATATAAACATCATTATTCAAGTTCCTAAGATATCATTTAAGCATTCACAAACAAAAAGTAATAGATGAAACATAAGAAAAAGAAATCTCGCGACCCTTTTGATCACTAAAAAGATTCTTCTTTTTCACTTGTCTTCTTTTCAAAAGATTAATTATTCTAACTTTGTATAACAAAATAATAAAAATTATTATCTAAAAACTTTTATCCACTTTTCTTCTAATCACCCTTTCTTTATATAATCCTCTAAGCAATGTGTCCCTTGAAGTGCCCCTCTAGAGGTACAAAATCCTTGTTGAAAGTCATGCCTTTTGAAGTGACTTTCTAAAGTAAACTGCCCAAATGCTCTTACTATTGTGCTCGCGAAGGCTATCGCGCTAATGACAAGACACGCTCTCTAATGTTAACTTTTCTTCTGCTTTGACTTTTCCCTTATACTTCTTTGCTAGGTCGTGCTTGTGACCTCTACCGTGCCTATGATAGGGACTTTTCTTCTTGCTCAATTGCTGCCTTCTACTCCTATCATTCTCCACTTTACTCATAAAAAAGCATAAAACACACAAAAACATAAAAGATACCACATTTCACACAAAATAACTAAAACTAAATATTTTCTCAACAAACATCCATATAAAACACTAAATTAACCTGCACTAAACTACTCACATTAATTCCCCACACATAAACCTTTATTTATTCCCAACCAAAAACTTAAAATGCAGAAAACAACAACACAAATCACAACACATCAACAAAAACATTGTCATGGAGCTCATCATACTTGACAAATATTTAATGACAAATGAAACAACTTTCATCTCACAATCCATCTACTTATGTCAACAAATTCCAAGGCAATATCATTAATATTCAAGCTTTAGTAACAATGTACACTTAACCAAAGAATCATAAGAATACAAAGTACAAAGATATAAGCACCTCAGAAATCAAATTTCTTACAACATGTGCTAATCATGGCAAATGTCACATTGCAAAGAGTAACTCTTTCTCAAGCAAACACATTTCACATCACTCAAACATTTAGTGGCTAGCATTTCACTCCTATTCCTTAATACACTAATACACACCATAAGCTTGTAATGAGTAAAAACCTCAACTACCAGCATAAAGTCAATGCACAAAATCAAAGGGTCTTAATAAAGGTTATAACTTGGCTTAGGATAGGGTAGGAATACTTTTTGGTTAAGTAGCTCAAAATGTGGAAAAAAAAAGCAATTACTACATCACATAGGGCTTATAATAACACTTACAATTCAAGCCTGGCGTGGTACATGAAAATTCTAACTTACTTTTTCCTCAAATATCCTTATTTTTGTCCACAACTTTACTAGTTCTTTTTTTATGCTTTAAATTTTCCTTCTTTTTTATTATTTCTTTTCGCTCTTTTTTTTTTCTTCTTTCGTTATATTAGGCTTATATGTAAAGGGATCAAAACAAATATAATGTATACAACTAAAATAAAGTTGTCTTAAATGACATAACAACACTAATCTTCCTACAAAAAGGGTGCCAAAAGAAAGGTTTAATATTCAAAAAGTGGTTTAAGGCTAATAATGTGCTTGTCAATCAAAGAAATGGTTAATGGCTCAAAATTGGCTACTTAAAGTCAATAGGTTGGTTTATTTAACCAAGTTAAAAATTCTCTAACTTTAACACCCTTATCATTTTTCATGCATAACTCATACTAAATGTAATCTAGAAACTTACTCACCATAAGTTCTAGAGTATATGGTATAAAGAGGGTTCTCTCACAATCACTTTAAGCAATATTTCATGAACTCAATCAAAAACATATTTTGCCTAAACATAACCATTCATAAGTGCACACAATATACCAAAACAAGTAATCCAATAATATTGCCAAAGAATTTTATCAGCTAGACCAATAGTCCCAAAATTCAAGTAATTCCGTAAGCATATCACCAACCACTCGTCAAATATTAAAGCTCTATAAACACACAAACTAACATACAACCTAACAAATATAACCATAACCTAGCTTCCCCACACCTAAAGGACACAATGTCCTCATTGTGTAAGAAACATACACACGCTAAAAAGGAAATCAAGAAATATAATAAAAAAAACCAACACACACAACAATATGTAAAATAAAAAATATAAAGGAGTAAAGAAAGCTGCCCCTTAAGATGCTTTACTAGGAGAATCTAATAGAGAAGGGTTGAACTCCACATTTTACTTCATGAAAATTGATAGCAATTTATGACTACTCAACCTCTTGTGGATCTTCACCTTCACAGCCAAATTCTTATGGCTTCATCCATGATATCCAAATGATCAAGGACCTTTTGCTGTCCAACTAAACTTCCTCCTGCATCAGCACCAACACTTAAATCCTTAACACTAGCGTCCTCCTCATCATCATCACTCTCACTATCATCATCCTCAATAGCAGTAATAGGTGCCTTACCTTTACCCAATCCAGCTTTGGCATATCTCTAATTAGAGGAAAAGAAAGATGAAGGCCACCCTCCTCTCTTAAAAAGCTGAGAATTTCTCAAAAACTTTACATCTAGCATGGTTAAGGTAACATTTTTATTAGGCTTAAAAGTAGATAACTCTCCTATACAACCTAGAATTATACCAATTACCATATGTCCCATCCCTATAGATTTATTATCAAAGATAGAAGCATTTTATAATCCATCAAACATAAAAGAAATGGAAAAAGGAGTTTTCTTACTTTGTACTAAAGACAAAACAAACAATTCTTTTGCTTGAACCTTGTTACTCTCAACTTTCCCAAACATTGCATGGCATAAGCACTTATGAAACAACAATAAAGCCACATTTTTAATCAACCTATTTGTGAAATTTTTACTATCAAAATAACTCAATCCAATCAATTTCTTCCAAGTATCAGAAGCAATAAAATGTTGAGGAACAAACTGAGTCCCATTTAATTGAAAGCCAAGCAAATCATGAATCTTAGTAAAGCCAAAAACATATTACCCTCATGCTGAAATTTCAATTGAATTTTCCCATTGTCCACATTGGCCAAAATGACAAAAAAACACTATTTCCCATTCTCTCCTAACACTACAAAAAAAATACAGAATAGCGATGAAAATTAGCGAGGACAATAAAATTTGTTGCCAAATGCACAATTTAGCGACAACATTGCGACGAAAAATTATTTTTGTCGCAAATGTTGTTAGCTATGAGTGGGAAAACAGATTTTGCGACGATTTAGCGAGCAATAATTTTTTTTGTAGCTAATTTTGGGCGCCAAATTTTTGGCGCAAAAAATAGAGACAACTTTGCGAGCAAAGACCCCTCGCTAAATCTTAATTCACGGCTAGAATGATAAATTAACCATTTAGCGAGGACTTAATCCTCGCTAATTTTGCGAGGAACAAATCCTCGCTAAATTAGCGAGGACAATTTCCTCGCTAAAGGTTTAATAGTTTAGCATTTGATATATTAACAATTTAGCGAGGACTTAATCCTCGCTAATTTTGCGAGGAACAAATCCTCGCTAAATTAGCGAGGACAATTTCCTCGCTAACGGTTTAATAGTTTAGCATTTGGTATATTAACAATTTAGCGAGGACTTAATCCTCGCTAATTTTGCGAGGAACAAATCCTCGCTAAATTAGCGAGGACAATTTCCTCGCTAACGGTTTAATAGTTTAGCATTTGATATATTAACAATTTAGCGAGGACTTAATCCTCGCTAATATTGCGAGGAACGAATCCTCGCTAATTTTGCGAGGAATAAATCCTCGCTAAATTAGCGAGGACAATTTCCTCGCTAACGGTTTAATAGTTTAGCATTTGATATATTAACCATTTAGCGAGGACTTAATCCTCGCTAATTTTGCGAGGAATAAATCCTCGCTAATTTTGCGAGGAATAAATCCTCGCTAAATTAGCAAGGACAATTTCCTCTTCAACGGTTTAATAGTTTAGCATTTGATATATTAACTATTTAGCGAGGACTTAATCCTCGCTAATTTTGCGAGGAAAAAATACTCGCTAAATTAGCGAGGACAATTTCCTCGCTAATGGTTAAATAGTTTAGCATCTGATATATTAACCATTTAGCGAGGAAATTGTCCTCGCTAAATTAGCGAGGACAATTCCCTCGCTAATGGGTAAAGAGATTGCCATTTGACATATGAACCTAATTTTACGAGGACTAAATGAACCTAATTTTGCGAGGACTTAATCCTCGCTAATTTTGCGAGGAAGAAATCATCGCTAAATTAGCGAGGATAAAATCCTCGCTAATGGATAAATAGGTTGCCATTTAATAGTGGGGTGAGTTTTAACCATTTAGCGAGGAAATAGTCCTCGTTAATTTAGCTTGGAGTGTAGTCCTCGCCAATTTAGTGAGGGAATGTCCCTCGCTATTCCCTTGCTATTTTACCGGGATCAATAAATAAATTTAGCGGGAAATTTCCCTCGAGGAAATTTCATGAACCTAGTCTCTTTTTAGTAAAACCCTAGTCTCTTTTTCTCTTTCATGTTTTATAACCTTTGTCTCTTTCGCTGCTATCTCGGCTTATAGACCTTCAGATCTTCAAACCTCTCTTCATTTGTGTTCTCTATTTCTTGACCTTCAGATCTTCGAACCTCTCTTCATTTTCGTTCTTGATTTCTTCAACTTTAGATCCTCGAACCTCTAACCCATTTGAAGATTTGTGTTTCTATTCAGGATTTCGGTCTCCGGCGAGGATGCCAGCAGAGCTCTAGCCAAGATGAGCTAGAACGAAGAAGACATCTCTCCTTCTTTGGAAGGCCTTACCGATAAAGAAATTGGCGTTCTTAATGACTGGGAGAAGAAATTTGAAGCTAAGTATCCCATCTTTGGTCGGTGTGTCTCTTGAATTTGCTTCCTTTCTGTGGTTTGTTTCCAAATCTGATTCGAAAGAGGTCTCGCATTGAAATTCTTGCCATTCATTTGAAACTTTGGTTACATTGATTATTGAAGTTGATTTTATCTGAGCCATTAAAGCATACTACTGCACTTTGACTTGGGATTCAAATTTGGGCATCTGTCCATGGCAGAAATACTTTTATTGTTATGCGTCGCAGGCGATGGAGGATTGAAGGGAAAAGAGCAAACTTGGGAACAAAAGCGACGTCGTGTCCAAATCTAAAAGCGGTGCGTTTTGAGTATCTACACGTTTTATGCTGGCTTATTGCTGGGTATTTTTCTAATCAAAATTTTGGGGAAGAAATGTTCAGGTTGAGCAGAGCTCTGTTGAAAGAAGCTGGAAATGGAATCAGTAAGACTCTCTCAGAAATCCTGGTCTGTCCTCTCTCCAAGCGGCCGTTAAGGTGATCCATTACTTGATTTTCTTTTATTTATTTATTTTTTTAAGAATTCCGTTTTTGTGAAATTGTTGAAGTGATTTTGAGGTTTGAAGTTGAATTGTGTAGGTATTGCGTAGAAACGAATTCTCTTTAAGCGATGCTCTTGACCATTCTCTGTTATGTTCTGTTCTTTGTCTGTAGGTTTTTGAAGGAACATATGGTATTGACAACAAATTTACAACTGTGCAGTTCACAGGAGAGGTATAAAGTTCATTCATGGTTCTCTCGGTAGCTATGTGATTGTAACAAATGTGAGCAGTGATTCCATTTGTTGATTGAGGTTGGCCTTGACAGTTTGGTAGTTGTTTGATTGAAGTAAGGAGGAATAAAATATATTTTATTACTTGTTTCATTCGTGAATATCCTGCTTATTTTTCTTCCTATTCTGTGAGTAATGGTGGAAAAGGGCGCTGCTGGTCTCCTCATGTCACTTGCAAAATTGATGTTATTGCTTGCAGTATGATGAAGCTGAGAGGAGGCGAGAAATGGCAAAAAAATCTTTGGAGAGATACACTCATTATTATGAACGATGGGCAAGCAATCAATCGGTATATACTATTAACTTTGTTCTCTTTCTTTCTCTGCTTTATTTTCATCTTTTATTTTCATTTTCATTTTTTGTTTTTGAACAAAAAAAATATATCATTGTTCAATATTTTATAGTTTATTATGCATAACAAAGAGTGTTAGTTTAGACGCGTAGCAGAGATGTCAATTCTGTATTATGTTGAGAACTGATGAACTGACGTGACATTGACTTCACTTTTAAATTGTATAATTGCAATTAGTTTTTCCTAGTTACTTATTTATCTGGATTCTGATTCTTTAGGCTTTCCTGTTCTATTTATATGGAAATTTAGGATTACAATTTATTTAGGAATTTTCTTGTATCTAGGGCTATTGTAATTGTTAATTTATTTCTGTACTATTGAGTATGGTTTAGAATTTTCCTGTTCCAGAATTCTTAATCTAGGTAGTAATGGGATTTGTCCAAGTCTTAATTTTATGAACTATCAACAATTCTTTCCCTTCTAAAATGATTTTTAACTGCAAATAGGTTCTTGCTATGAAGTGAAACTGCGTGATAATCACTTGTGTGTTGAAAACTCCATGAAGAATTATTGCCCTGTCTGTGATGAGGTTTGTAATTCAGTCATTGCAAGTCCTGTACATTGAGCAAAGATTTGGTGTTATAACAGCCTTTTTATTGTGCCCACAGTATCTGTTTGACTCACTTAAAGGCGCAACAGTTATGAAGTGTGGACATACCATGCATTTGGATTGCTTTCAACAAATGGGAGAACAAAAACAGTAACTTTTCTAGTTGCTTGTCTTTCTTATTTAGTTTTGACAAGTGAACAAGTAATAAATTGGATTCTTTACTCAGGTTATGTTGTCCGATCTGCTCTAAGACTGTAATGACAATGTCACACGGGTGGGAAGTGCTAGATCAGGAGGTATTTAAGACTTCTTCCTGCCATAAGAGTATTGATGAAATTTTGAGACTAGACTATAAAGTTGCATGAAGTCTAGTCCATAAAATTATTTGAAGTCAGTGAAAACATGTTCTATGCACATAATGATTAACTGTCATGGCAAAAATCCTTAAGCCGTACTTTAGTTTGGTAGGACTCTGAAATTCTTGAAAGAGTTGGTACTGGACCTTCAGATGTATGGATTCTCTCGGTGTGTGTGTTTTTTCCTTTCAAATAAACTTGTTATGTTTATTTATTCGTTGAGTTGATTTGGTAGAATCAGGGTAAGTATATTGGCATGCCAGAAAAAGTTAGAAATTTAAGTAGGTTCAATGCTAGAAAGCCTTTTTTTTTTCATGAGTTGCCATGACAGAGCATATACCAAGCTGGTGGATTTGGGGTTTCTGGGCCTCTCCGTTGGTGTATGCTCAAAATGCAGCTTCAGTAAATGAATTCCTTGGGAACTCTTGGAATACGGTTGTCAATCATCTGTCCATTTGCTTTTTAAAGTTTTTCAATTGCTAATGGTAATGGTAAAGCAAGGTAATCATATAAAAATTGCTGTAAGCAATTATCTGTTTTCCCGTTAAATGATACTAGAGAGAGCTAAAAAGTATCTCTTATTGCCTAAATGAATCCTTCCCTGTTAATCATATATGCTGCTGCTAGTGAAATCATTTAGACTTTGTGACATGGCAGTTACATTTTGTTCTTATGGAGCTCCAAAACCCATGCTTGGTTTAGAATCCAATGCTTAAATTGTAAGCTTGTCTTACTTTTTTTATCGTCATACTTCTGTTTTGAAACTTATTGTTCTTTGTTCCTCTGCTTTCTGTATAAGAACTATTATCTTTTCTTTTGGTTTATGCTAGCTAATTAATTGTTACTTTTGACAGGCTTCTTAATCCAAGCACATTTGCAGGATGGTTTGGACGATCTCTGTTTCACGTGAGTACTGTCTTGTGGCTTTTTCTACTGATGCTTTTAAGTATTCTAACTGGCTATACGTTTCCTATGATTTCATAGACAAAAATATATGATGATCAAGTTCTAATAATGACATTGGATGGAGTTCTTCGTTATCTGCAATCAATCACTACACAACTATAGGAACTAAAAGCAACTGGCATTTTATGAGCTATTTATGATTTTTAATTGTTACTGTTATATATGAATGTATTATTTTGGATATATTATTAGCAATAATATACACTTGTAAATAACAATTTATTCATTAATATATATATGTTTTTATATTAAATATTGAGTGAATATAAATTTATTATTTTTCAGATTATTATTTAAATAATAAAATTTTCATATTAAATTAAGAAAAAAAATTCATATGAACATTTAGCAAGGATAAATCTCATGCTAAATTTAGCAAGAACAATTTTTATCACAAAATGCATGTTAAATTTTAGCGAGAAACTCGTCCTAGCTAAAATTTAGCGAGGACTTTAATCCTCGCTAACTTTAGCGAGGACTAAATCCTCGCAAAACTTAGCGAGGACTAAATCCTCGCAAAACTTAGCGAGGACTTTAATCCTCGCTAAAATTAGCGAGGATTAAATCCTCGCAAAACTTAGCGAGGACGAAAATTCTCGCTAAAATCAGCTAGGACGACTTTTGTTACAGAATTTTTATCCTCGCTAAATCGTCGCTAAACTAATTTAGCGACGAAAAATTATCATTTAGCGAGGAATTTTGTCCTCGCTATTTTGCGTTTTTCTTGTAGTGTAAAAGGTAATTCCAGATTTGAAAAATTTTCCCATTTCATGCATTTCAAAAATTGGCAAATATCATTCTTAATCATGCTATCGTTCTTAATCCCTAGAGTCTTTAATAGTTAAAAATCCAAATTCCATATACCAATAATTTCTTTTTTAGAAAACGATAGAAATTTCTTGCCTTCATCTTCAGAGTAATTTAGAAAAGGGCATTCAAACATACTTTGAAAAACTGCAATACCTTGGTCTTTAGAAGAGGTAGCAGCAATAGTTTTCTTCCTCTTATTTCCCACTCTTTTGAAGCACCATGATGAAAATCTAGCACCCAAACAATAACTCACAAAGAGGTTCAATTGAGAAACCCAAATACTAAGAAAATACATATAAAATGCTGAGAGAAATTAAGTAGAAAAAGAGAGAAAAAGAAAAGTTTAGAGAGAAAGTAGGAAAAAACTGTAGAAAATGGCTTGAAAATGGTTTACAAGCAATATATATGGTGGTGAAAACAGATGCAACGGTTAGAAAAACCTTAAAATTTTTAAAATTCACCTTTTTTCACCCCTGCAACCTTTGTAACGTTCACGACAGTGAGTTATTTTTTTCATCTTCTATATAGAGTTGCACATGCAACCTAGGTCATGCTCGCAATAGAGACAAATAAAAAAGGATATAGTATAGAGTCATGCTCATGAGATAAGTCATACTTGTGATAGAAGCTAAACTCCGATTCCTCCTTATATGGTCGTGCTTGCGATAGAAATAAAAGAATGAAAAATTGATGAAATGATACAACATAGAAGTAGGCTAATACACTTAAACATAAATAAAACTTATGGAACATACACCAAATTTATTAATATCAATCAAAACATTAAATTAAAAACAACATAAATAAATAAAAATGGAAATAAAAAGATTATTTAAGTAGATTCAAGACTAACATCATCAACCAAACTTAGAGAGACACATGAAACCTCTCAACCATGAAAACTCCCCTCCAAATAAATTTTACATCTTTCACCATTAGCCTTAAATAATTCACCTTTGTCATTTTTAAGCTCCAAATACCCATGATCAAACACTTGAGTCACATCAAATGACCCACTCCAACGAGATCTAAGTTTTCTAGAAAACAACTTCAATCTAGAATTAAAGAGAAAGATCTTATATCCCACTTAAAAACTCTTATGTCTAATATGTGCATCACGTAATTTTTTAGTTCTTTCTTTATATATCCTTGCATTTTCATATAAACTAAGACATAATTCATCCAATTCATTCAATTGTAAGCATCTCTTAGAACCAACTTGCTTAAGATCATAATTCAATGCTCTAATTGCCCAAAATGCTTTATATTCAAACTCAACAGGAAAATGACAAGCCTTTCACAATACCAACCTATATGGAGACATACAAAATGACAAAATATTTCATATGGGATGAGGGATAAGATATACAAAACATAAGAATGCACCTCTATATTCTATTGCAAACATGAAAGCATACATTCATTACATAGCATTGTGCATTACTTGACAAAACATGAACAGCATCATACCACACGTACAAGCCCCAACAAAAAAGGAAACTGACATGATATACATTAAGCATAGTAATGATATAGTAGTATGATACCGTTGCCATTATTTGGAGATAAGGTTTAATGAGAAGTGAATATAAAAGATGGTAGAAGAAGTACAGGATCATAGATGATTGTGATAGACATAGAGGTATAGCAATGATAGTGTTATACATGAGTAAAGTATACAGGTATGAATTTCGAGGATGAAATTCCTTAAGAGAGAGAGATTTGTAAGGACCCAAAATAGACCCTAGCGGAATTCAAGGGCAATTACATGTTATTAAAGTCTAATTGAGCATTATTGGATGAATTATTAAGAGTTAAGATATTGATTGGGGCAAAAATGTTATTAAGTTATTATTAATTATGTGATAAATGTGTGAATTATATGGTATAAATTTTATAAGGGTATAATTAAATTATTATAGTATGTTTAATAATATTCAAGTTGTAATTGAAGTATAAAGTATTATTTTAGGGGTTAATTACTAAATATGAAACTTGAAGGGTAAATTATGAAAAAGGGAAATAAAGGAGAGGTTGATTTAAGAAAAGAAAAAAATGAGTGGAACATTATGTAGTATTCAAATAAAGGAGGGAACTTATTATGACATGCCAGATTTTAAAGGACCAAAAAGAGAATTTGCATTCTATTATAAAAGCTGAATTGGTTGAAAGAAAGAAAAAGATTAGAGTAGATAGAGAGTGGGATGTATATTGCTTGAGAAATTTCATAATTTCTCTCATTTATTTTATTATTCTACAATCTCTCTAAGTATTCTTGATGAAATTCCATTGCATGTTGGTCATTCAAGAACAAAGTGGTGTAAATCATTAAGAAGAAGAAGAAAATTACAAGAGTAGAAGATAAGATTTGAGTTGTATGATCAGGTTTGGGAACCTATTCTTCATGCATGTATGTGGATATAAATGTTTATGCTTAGATTACTTAATTTTAATGGTAATTTATTAGTTTTTTTAGGGTTAATGAGAGATTAAATAGGAAAAAATCGTGGTTTTGAATGTTGAGGAAAAAGTGGGTTTGGTTTTTGTGAACCAGGTTGCTTGTTTTGTCTATATCTAGAGTTGTAGAGCTTGGATTGAGGTGATTATAAAATTTGGATAAACTAGATGCAATTATCTATAATTCATTAGAAGGAGTCGTGGCTTGATTCTGTTGTTAAGGAACTCAAACAATTCGTACAAATGAGTTGTTTGAGTGTATAGGAAGTTTTGAATAGTTACCAATGTTTTAACCATTACTTCTTGTATTTAAATCATAATTTAGTGAGGTTTGAATCTATGTAAACTTGATAGAAATATAAACAACTTTGTAGGAGAAACCTAGCCATAAATCTACCTCTAAATAATTTATATGATTTATTAAAATTGTAATGAGCTGTTATTCTCGGTTCTAGAGCAAATTGTGGAAAAAATGATATATCTCTTCATATAGTGAACAAAATGCTATTAGGTTTGATTATATAAAAACTATACTTCTAAGCCTATACTTTTCATGAAGAAAGTAAAGCCTAATTATGTCCTTAAGCTTGTCTAATATTACCTTAATTTCGAACCTATACACAGCACTATCAATAGGAACAGTATTTATTAAAGTGTAAATATGTTGAGTTATGGAAATGCTATTGAAATTATTTTTTATGTTCTAAAAATGGGAAACATAGGGGGTCATGTTTGTAGAGGACAATTTTGCTAAAAATGACATTTTCTAGGTAAAAAATGGCATACAAGTTATATTTGAAACTCTGCCATTATGTAGAATTCTAAAGGCAGAATTTTCAATATTTAGTGTTAAATGTTGTTATGTTAAATATATGTATACATTAAAATACATTGATTTACAAGTAGCGTGAAAACTATTTGATTGAAATGTTATGTATATACATGTATGGTCAAAAACATGTACATGGATGGTTATGTGAAATTATGCTTATATATATATTTAATCAAATGATAGTGTATATTGTTATACAATTATTCAACTATGAAATTGATAATGAAATGTTAAAGTATTATAAATGAAATTTGATGCTATAAAATGTATATAGAGTTCAACAAATGAAGAAGAAAATATGAATTTATATAAATACATATACATGAATGCTGGAAGTTGTATATATGAACATACATAATTGTTCATATGGATGCATATAATTTATATTACCTCAAATTGAATGTGCATGTATATGCATGTTTAAAACATTGAAAATATAAATGCTGATACTATCACGAATGAACATAATTAAGATGCTTAAATTAAATAGTATATATATATGCCCAAACAATTATATGCTTAGGAATATAGCTAATTAATATCAATTTATTTGATTTATTAATACACTATAGTATTAGACATCAACCTCAAAATGTAAATATGGATGATTAATTATAATTGAAATAATTATGCTAATTGATTGTGCTTGTCATGTAAAATATGTTTAAGAATAATGATATAAAGCAAGTTTTTATAGTGAATTGTATAAATACACAATTATATAATGATAACATACATGTGTACATTTATCTCCATATAACTATGATTTCTATGAATGTGATATACGAGTATGATAGAAAAATGTGTAAAAAGTTATGCATACTCAATATATGATTCTAAACTTTACTGTATATCTTGAAGTATGAAAAATATTGGTATGTATGTATATAATAAATGAATATTGTAATTTAAGGTAGCATGATGATAAGTACCATGATAACATACTTGTGAATAAACTATATGCATTTAAATTGATCAAGAGTTTAGCTTATTTATGCTGGTACATGTTTGTGATATCATGTTCACATAAAGTCTATACATGAACATGTATATGAAATTAAACATATAGTTGTACATATATACATAAATATATGTATGTGATTAGAAAGATAAATCAAAGGGATTTTACTGCCTGCGTTGAGTCTAGGAAGTGGATAGATAGGCATGCCTATAAGGGTACCTTACAGCTGTTTTTGAATAGTTTTGACCTGTTTAGGTCCATTTGAAATTAAAAGTTAGAGTGACCCTATTTGGGTTTAAAAGTTAGAGTTGATTTGAACAACCAAGTTTGGGTTGTAGCCGACCCCGCTTGGGTCCGCATGATCGGTTCATGTCTTTTGATTGACCCCATTTAGGTCCATTTTATTTGTTTGACCCCGTTTGGGTCCACCGATTTATCATACATTTTTATCCCTAAAAGGGATCACCATTTAATACCTACGAATATCTTATTCGTACCTTAGGGTGACACCGTTATATTCAACGGTTTTGTACCTTTGGGTACTACCGTATAACCCGATATCCACCTCCTTAGAATAGTGTAGGCTTTATTATTAAATTTTAAGAAAAGCTTAATAAGGAATGCGAATTCTTAATTGACTTTATACTATTCTACATATGAAATTCCTTTTGTTACACATAAAACCCACAAATAAAAGAATATCCAATAGTATATGTATCTATACTGCTAGTATCGTAAATACATGCTAATTGTTAAATTGATGATATATATATGTCCTTTATTTCTATATGTATGACAACGTATGATTTATGAAGAAACTTATATTAGGGTATAGGGTATTATCTTATTGAATGAACGCAATAATTGTCATAATAGCATAGCATATTTCATACTAAGGGTTATAAGAATTATGCTATAATACCCATTGTTTTTGAAATATTTTTCCTATGATTATATACGTGTTTTCCTATGCTTACATATGTGTTCATATTGTTGCATGTACACATTCTTTAACGTGTATTTGTTATTAATGGTAATAATATATAAGTGTTATGTTTGTTTGATAGGCTTATTTTTATGATACATCTAATATGTTATAACATGAATAACTTATGGAATATAAAGTAAGCCTATAGTAATTTGATAATCTCATGGAAATTAGAAGTATTGTTTTGTTATATAATTCGAATGTGTGTATATCCTAGACATACAAGAATAGAAGTAAGATAATTTCAATACTTGTGAAGATTGTTTATAAAATTAATAATATATAACTATACTTTTATGATTAAGCATTGATTAATAAAATAATCATATTATAAATAGTTCAATTTAAGTCCAAATGATGTTGGAACTTGTATGATCATATATGGTGATTGAAACATCAATACAAATTCTTACTATTGAACTTTATAATTTCTATAAGTGAATGTAAATGTTCAATTTCTTTCATTTCTTGAAATAAATCATTGTTATATTTGAGGCTTGTTGACGATCACTGTGAGTGGTCGTTTATCATGATTTAGTTCCCCACTAAGCTTTATATCTTAGCACGGGTGTTTCATCTGTGTAGGTTGCAAGGCTAGGACTTTTCTCGTAGGACTGATATCTGTAGCAGGTTGGCCAACACAAGTCTTTGAAGATTATAAAGTATATAGTCTTCTTTTTGGTTCCTTTTTGTATTTCGAGGGTTTTATATTGTGTTGGAAATCTTGTAAAAGTACAACTATTTTGTAAGATGTTAATCAATTGTTATATTTTGTAAAGAGACTCTAATGTATATTGTAAAGTCTTAAAGTTTAGTACTCTTATGGATTAAGTATGAATATCAGTTCTCTATATAGTTGGTATATGTTTATGTTACACAGTAAAACATGTGTAATGAGATGAATAAATTGATATGTATAGATTATAGGATAAGGGTGCTACATAATTTATGTGCCCAATCCATCCTTGAGCTAGAAATAGTCTTTTTAAGGATCCATTTTAACTCCCTATTAGATATCTCTACTTGGCCACTTATTTGTAGGTGATAGGGTATAGCTACTATATAATTTACCATATATTAATGCAATAAAGATGCAAAAGAATGATTAATAAAGTGCATACCTCCATCACTTACAATTGCCCTCGGCACTCCAAATCTAGAGAAAAGCTTCTTTAAAAATTTGACAACCACCTTTGAGTTATTATTCGGTGTTGCCTTTGCTTCTACCCATTTAGACACACAGTTCACTCCAAATAATATATAATATTGCCCAAATGAATTAGGGAAGGGACCTATGAAGTCAATCCCCCACACATTAAATATCTCTACCTCAAAAATCTTGGTCAAAGGTAGCTCATCTCTTTTCCCAATGTTGCTAACCCTTTGAGAACTATCGCATTGAGCAATAAACCTCCTAGCATCTTAAAATAATGTAGGCCAATAAAACCCACACTTAAGCACATGAACTGTTGTCTTTGTACTTCCATTGTGACCTGAATACAAAGTTGAATGACAATGGGTTAAAATACTTAAGTACTTATCCTCACTTACACAATGTTGTAGGATTCTATCTCCACAAATCCTGAACAAATAAGGCTCCTCCCAAAGGTAATATTTTATATCTAAAAAAAACTTATTTATTTGTTGAAAAATCAAATCATGTGGCAAAATTCCTGGAACAATAAAGTTAGCAAAATCTACATACCATGGTGGACTTAAGTGCCTTACTAACATTAAAGCCTTATCAAGAAATTCTTTATTAATTTAATATTTATCCCCCATAGGTCCCTTATCATTTTCTAACCTTGATAAATGGTTAGCTACCAAATTCTCGAATTTCTTCTTATCTCTTATCTCAATGTCAAGTTCTTGCAATAATAAGTCCCAATGAATAAGATGAGATTTAGCATCTTTTTTATTAAACAAATATCTAAGGGATGAATGATCCGTATATATAATAACTTTAGACCCCAAAAAATAAGATCTAAACTTACACATGTAAAAATAATAGCTAGCATCTCTTTTCTATAGTGGTATAATTCAATTGAGGACCAAATAACATGTGACTAGCATAGTATATCACATGCAAATGCCTTTCTTTGGATTGACCTAACACAACCAATAGCTAGGTCACTAGCATCACACATTATCTCAAAAGGAATACTTTAATAAGGTGAAGTAATTATAGGTGCACTCATAAGAGCTTTCTTCAAACTCTCGAAAGCTTTTACACATGGAATAGAAACATTAAAAGGTACATCTTTAACCAAAAGATTAGTCAATGGTTTAGCAATCAAAGAAAAATCTTCAATAAACCTTTTATAAAAACCAGCATGTCCTAAGAATGACCTCACACCTTTAATTGTAGTAGGTGGAAGTAACTTCTCTATCAACTCAGTTTTAGCCCTATCCATTTTAATAGCCTTCCTTGAAATCTTGTGTCATAACACTATTCCTTCTTCAACCATAAAATATCACTTTTCCCAATTAAGCACCAAATTGGTCTCCACACATCTAGCCAAAACTCTATTAAAGTTATGTAAACATAACTCAAATGAATCACCATACATGAAAAAATCATCCATGAATACCTCCATGATTTCCTCTATCATGTCTCCAAAAATAGTAGCCATACACCTTTGAAAAGTGGTTGGGGCATTACACAACCCAAATGGCGTCATTCTATATGCAAATGTTCCATAAGGGCAAGTAAATGTTGTTTTCTCTTAGTCACTAGGATAGATAAAAATTTAAAAGTAACCAGAAAAACCATTTAGAAAACAAAAGTGAGAATGACCAACAATGCTCTCTAACATTTGGTCTATGAATGGCAAAGGAAAATTATCATTTCTAGTTGCATCATTTAATTTCCTATAGTCAATGCAAACCCTCTACCCCGTGGTGGTACTTATAGGAATTAAATCACCATTCTCATTCTTAACTATAGTCATTCCCTCCTTCTTTGGAACACATTGTATATGACTAACCTATGCATTATTTGAAATTAGATAGATTATGCTAGCATCAAAAAGCTTTATAACTTCTTTCTTAACAACCTCCTTCATGTTTGGGTTAAGTCTCATTTGTCTACCAGCCTTAGGTTGATACCTATCCTCAATATGGATTCCATACATAACTTCATTGAAGCTAATTCTCCTCAAATAATAGATTTTCCAACCTATGCTCTTAACTCCTTTCCTAACAACTTGTAACAACATATTCTCTTAAATTTTATTAAGCTTACGATAAATTATAATAGGCAAAGTGCTATTAGCACCAAAAAACACATACCTCAAATGAATTGGGAGTTCTTTCAATTCAACAACTGGTGGACTTACAATAAATGGTGGCAATGGCTCCTTACTTCAATGCAAAAGCTCAAGCCTACGATCATTTTGCTCTACCTCCACTTAAGTTTCCTCTTCAATGTTATCCTCTTCTTGATCTTCAGCATCTAGAACTTCCAAAACACATGCATCAATAAGGTCAACTTTCATGCATACATTTTCATCCACAGGGTACTTTAGTGCCTTATCCACGTGGTTTTCCACACTATCATTCCATTCTCTTAAGATTAACTTCTTTTTAGTAAAGATAAACTAATACCCTACTAGTGCTAATAATGGTTTACCCAAAATCAAAGCATAATTAGCATTACAAGCAAAGTCAAGAATCACAAAATCTGTAGGCGATATAAATTTATCCACTTTCACAAGCACATCTTCAATTATACCTTAAGATTTCTTAAGAGATTGATCAGCTAATTGTAACACCATGGAAGTATATTTAACATCTTCCACTCGTAGCTTCTTGAATATAAAAAACGGGATAAGATTCATACTAGCCCCTAAGTCATATAGAAACCTAAGAAACTCTATATCCCCCAATTTACATGGAATAGTAAAGCTACCGGGGTCTTTTAACTTAGGTTGTAGATTATTCATGATTATTGAACTACAGTCCTTAATTAATGCAACAATAGATATATCCCCTTAATTTTTTTCTTAGAAATCAAATATTTCAAGAACTTAGCAAAATTAGGAATTTGAGTAAATGCCTCTATCACACCCTTATCCTATAACCTAGCTATATCACTTTATCTTGGACAATTAAACATGTTTTTCTACACTATTATGCCAAAACAATATTATACAGAGATCTTAATATAAAACATAATCCAACATAAGTACTATACTATTAAAAACTTTACTATATAGTTTTAGAGTCTCTTTACACATTACAAATTACAACTATTAGGCATCTATACACACATAATTTCCAATGCTATAAAAACTTTTAACCAAAAAAATCCAAATCAAAGTCTATTCTTTCAGTCTCTATCTCTTTGACTTGTGTTGGCCGTCTTGCTCCAGATATTAGCCCTGAGAATAAAATCTTTTCTTACAACTTATATGGATAAAACACTATGCTAAGCTATAAAGCTTAGTAGGGATCATAAACATGTAAACAACCTCTTTAAATGTCGTCAAAAAATGCACACACACAAAGCATATCTTTGAGCATAGAAATCCAATCATTAGATATAACATTATCTAGGTCATAACCTTTTGAAATTATTTACATTCACAAATTATTCTTATATTCAAGGCTAAACACTTGTAAAAGTTCCTCTTAGTTATCATTCACTTAACAAATAGTCACATACCTCAATTATAATTCTTGAGTTCCTTTATTTAAACTCAATTAATCACTATGTTTTGCTTAACTTTCTTAAAGGCATGATAATATCAATCTATATTCATAGAAGCCATTTGAAAATCATAGAACTTTAAGTTAATAAAATTGAATCTCTGTGTATAGACAAAATATTGATGATCTCTAAGACACATAATCATATACAAATATATGTTATGTACTCAATTCATATATTATCATTATCATACCAATCTTTTTAATAATTAGATGCCATTCCATTTTATTATTACATTGACATTCTAACTTACTCATATTTCATGTATGCAATACATACCAAAGCTTATGGAATCATAACTTATTAAATAATAACCAGTAAGGAGTTACACATAATTCTCATAGTATTTCACAAAGTTAAGCAAGAAGCATGTAGTTATAAGGAATACATAATCACCAATATCATTGTTAAATAGTTTTACTATACACATAACAATACCTATATCTTTTATTCCTAAGTATAGGAAAGACCATGGAATGACATCCAAGATTTCATCACTTTCATATATAAGAGGCACATGCATCATCTATCAACCTAAAGTAAATAACATATAACTATAGAGAATGTATTTTCACCAACATAATTATTGATACATAAGTTCTTTATGTATCTAGCTTGTTATTCTAATATGTACATGCGATACTATATGCAGTAAATGTGCATATAAAAAATTGCAACCTCGTTTAGTATCATAATTTCCATATGAAACTTAGATTTTTACATAAGAATCATATAAAGTTCAATATAAGAACTATCATACTTCTTTAACCTCTTTCATCACAATATGATATTATTCTTTTACTATGAATTAAGCCTGCATTTTTCTAACGAAGTGGATAATGGGTTATACTATAGTACCTGAAGGCACAAAACTGTCTAATTATAAAGGTGGCTTCCGAATGTACAAAACTATCTAATTATAACGGTGGCACTCGAAGGTACGAATAAGATACCCAAAGGTAATAATTGGTAGCCCCTTTATGGGAACAAAATTATACGGTAGACCGATTAAGTAGACCCAAACGAGGTTGGCTACAACCTAAATAGGGTTGGTTATGATCCAAATAGAAACATATCTATATAATATGACCCAAACAGGGTCAAGTTGCACCGTATTTTATGTCCCAAAAAAGTTCAACTGTATTATAGCTTTCAAGCAGACCCAAATGGGGTCGCATCTATACTCTAGTAGTTGCAAGTTACCCTTATAGGTATGCCTATTTATCCATAACTTAGACACTGACACAGGCAATATAATCTTTATTATTTTATCTTTACTCTATTCAATCATATTCATATATGCACATGTATACTCTTGTGTAACTATGAACAAGGAAACCATATACATGCACATGTGTAAACTTTATGTAAACATGTGATCATGCGTACTGTTGGTTATTATTTTTCTGCACTTTGCTCTTTTCTCATCATATGGATTTCGACGTTCATACATATATATGTTCATGTATATCTATGAGCATGAGATCATATACTTGTACATGTATAAATTTTCTATAAACATGTTATCTTGAGCATAATTAAGTATTACTATTTTGTACTTGTAATCCCTTTAAATCATGTAACTATTTCACATATGTATTTTGATGATGCATAACATCATGCTCTATTGAGTTTCTTTAATCTACGATGCATATGAACATGCTCATAACATAATTACCCGTAAAGTCTACTTTACAATCATATTTGCTTAACTATATGCTTTTGTGATCATATATGTACATGCATACTTTACTATCCCTTTTTGTGTGATATTTTCATCACATTATAATCTTGTGAAAGTTTTACATATGCATATAATTAATTACAGTTACACTTAAGTAAGTAATCAATTGAAAACCATACCATCTTTAGTGTATATACTTTTATACACAAAGTCATTTAACAAAGCAATCATGTACTTTTCTAGATTATTTATAATTAACATACTTCTATGTAATCATGCTTCATCATATATTCATGTGATATCAAAAAGACACATAGTCCCTAATACATAGACATGTATTATAATCTTCATGTAACAATATGATCAAATTGTACATGATGCATTTATATCCTGATAGTCATACAAATATACATTTACATTTTTAACTTATAAACACATCATATAACTATAACATATAAGCATGCTTATGTTATGTAAATGAGGTGAATAATAATATACTTTTATCATAAATATGCTTTAATAAGTAGCCATGCTTACATGCTTACAATATGATATTATTTTATATACTCACGACTTATCTCTCTCAGTGTGTTACTTTTCCATTATAGATGTGCTTAAAATACTTAAGATCATTTCCACATATAGTCAAAATGATGTTCTAAAGATGCTTAAATTTATTTAAATGCATAAGAATATTCTAAAAATGGTGATAAATTCTTGCAACACTCTTTCATAGAGACATATTTTTAAGCTTATATTTAAAGCTATTTTTAACCTACCAAAAGCCATTTTTGGCCAAAATGATCTTCTCCAAACATGATCCTATATGTTTTTAGTTGTAGGAACATTAAAAAATCATTACAATATCATTTCTATAACTCAAGATAATTAGAAATTACTAATGATTCTTCCTTGTGACAGGCAGCATATGATTTTGGTTTTCAACCTAAATTTAGACAAGTTTAGAGGCATAATTAGACTTTTTTTCTTCATAAAAAATGTAGATATGAGATTTTATTTTATAACCCAACTATAATTACCTAATTATCATTTTTACATTTCAAGATATTACAAAAACATTAAGGACTATTCTTGGAAACAATGCTACCAATAGTTTTGAATTAAGTCATTTTTTGACATATTTAGAAATAGAACCGAATCAAGATTTATTCATATAAATTATATAAATTTAAGTCTAGTTTAACCAAAATTTAGATTCATATAATTATGACCTCTATAACAAGAGATACAGTCAAATTACTAAAATTTATTCCTGTTCTCTAAACAACAGTTCACTGTACTCTATTTTGTTTTTTATCATCAATTAGAAAATTCATAGCATAAAATGTGTACAGAATTTTGGCAACATTCCTTTATAAAAGTTGTGCTCATATTAATATATGTTAACTAGAATTTTATCTCAAATTATTTTTACTTCTCTACAAAAAGTTATAGCAAAAATACAACAATATCATCATAACAACTACGTATCAAGTTAAAATGAAATTCTAGTTAGATTTATAGGCACTTAGAGTCATAATCAAATATGGATTCCCCTAACATAATTTTAGATCTAAATCTTAGGAAGAAGTAACAATTAGATTCAGGTCAATTGAAGGTCTATAGCTCGAGATATTCTAAAATTATAGAAGCTGGTTTTAGCAATTCTTTGCATGCATTGCTTCTTTTAAAACCCCTATCTTAAATATTTGAATTCATTATTTTAGGTTTATTAACTCATTCCATAATCCACATATTTATAGAAATTTCTATCTTGAAATACATTAAAAACAACCACAGGACCCAAATTCCCATACATTGGCTGAATCACCACCTAGCTATAATCTTTAGCTATCTCTTTGCCTTTCTTCTAATTCTAAGCTTCCTTATTTACAAATCATGTTTTCATACCATCATGTATCAAAATTACAACATTCATTCTCCTTAGGAAAGCCATCCAATAAGATAGAAGGAGAAGAAGAAGAAGAGATATATTAAAATCTTGAATCCATACCTTGATAATTCCACTAAAAACTTTTAAATCATCCACATGCAAGAAAGTATATCTTAGAGAATTAAAAGGACTAGAGATGAAAGACCTTGTAGAGAGAGATGAGAGGTGGGAAAATCTGCATTTTTTTCATTTTTTTTCTTAAAATATTCGTCCCCCCCTCTTAAAAACAAAGAAAATGTTTTCTCTCTCCAACATGCAAGGTTTCTAGCACATAGAAGGGAAAAGTACCCTTATGCTCCCCCATCTATTTGTATGTTAGAAATGTTTCTCCATTTGTTTATTTCTTTCAAATTTGACCCCATGCTTAATTTCTTTTCTTTAATTACACCTCATCTTCCTTTATTTTATTGATTTGACCCACTCATACTTAATTATATTACAATAGACCACTTAACTAAAATTTCGTTTTCAATTCCACACTTGTATACCAAAATTTTAATTGATTCTCTAACCCTTTGCCATATAAGACCATTAATCCACAAGGTCTTAACTTATAATAATTCCTTTAATTATGCTTGATTTGACATTAATAACATGATAATGCCCTTGAATTCTACTAGGGCCTATTTTGGGTCCTTAGAGACTATACAAAAGATAAATTAATATGCAAATTCTTCAACTTATCAAGGAATTTTAATAATTACTTATCTGTGTCCTTTTCCTTTAATCACTGCGGAAATGGTGGATAAGGTTGATAAATTTTTCCGTTAGGAAGCCCCTCTGTCATGCCCATGACTTTATCCAAATTTCCCACTGTCACACTTGTGATAGAAAGATCTTTTGCCTCTTGAACTTTTTTTCCATACCAAATTCCACTCTTGTTGGTTGAAATGAAATCACTGACATAATTTTTACCTAACCTTAATGTGATTGCCTTCATTTACTCTCTTGGATTGTCCTCCATATTGCTTGGAAGACATCCTTGAAGTCTTGAAGTTAGTGTTTTGGCAAGTTATCCCAATTCAACTTCAAAATTATGGATAGATGATGCTTGATTCTTCGTTATCTAATCAAATTTAGATTCTAGCATCATATGATTCTCATCTTGATGATTAATCTTCAGATTTATCCCTTTAAAAACATATCCATTTTAAGTTCTAATACTCCAAATCTATCTTTTGGTAGCTGAAATCCTACAACTCCTCTATTCTAGTTATAATCTAACAAAAAATTAGGATAATGTCAGCAACCAGGGTTGTAACTATTTGAATAAGGGTTACCACTTCCTTGGCAAGAATTTAGTGAGGTTCCTCTTATGCTTAAGTTATCATTTTATGAGTTAAGGGTATTGTTAATGTAAGTCCTAGCCCCAATACATTGTTATAAAGCATTTAAGTTAATAAATGAGGCATTTATTTTATCTATTGTATTCCTGTCCATATCAAAAGATAGAGCTGTCCAAGAATGTTGTTTCAATTTAAGTTTTCATGTGTGAGGCACATGGTTGTAAGACCTTGAAACAATTGATACTTCATTCTAAATATCCCTAGTTAGTCATTTTTATGGGAATAACAAATAAATTAAGACTAATATGCTCTCTCTGATAAGATGAGTTCTATCTCACGAATCATAAGGACTAAAGTGTCAATTAGAGATTATAGATACATGTTTAGAACATGGTATCTAGATTTGATCCATTCATGAGAGCACCACATGGTACAAGTCATAAGTATTTCTCATGTGCAAGTTTTGCATCGGAGTTCTTAGACCTAAAATCTCTACGTAATTCTTTATGAATGACTGTGTACTTTGACATACACCTAACGTACTCGTACCAGAGTGACAAGTATGGGTATGCTTGGGTATGCATTTATTCATGTTAGAGAGCATGAGAGAAGTAAAGGAATTAACCCTCTCGATAAGAGAGAAAAATATCATCGGCCACTTGATCAGTGAACTGAGAAGTGTATAGCCATACCAAGATGAAATAACGAGTAATCATTGTGAGGCCCCTAACATGACCCTAATTTGAATTGCATATTTTCATTAGGATTTTATTTGACTAAGATCAAATTAAAATGAGAATTTCATAAAAAGTATGGGACAAGTGATAAATTATTTTGTAATTATATTAACAACATGAAAATAAAATTTAATATTATAGTTTAATATTATTTAAGGGTATAATTGAAGTATAAAGTATTAATTTGGGGTACATTTTTTAATTATGGCATTTTAGGGGTCAATTATGAATAGAAGAATACATTGAGAGGTCAATTTATTAAAAAGATTAAATGGAGAGATTGATTTAAGAGATAGATTAAATGGAGGGGTCTAACTATAGCATGCAAACAGAGCTGTGTTCATTATGTGACATGCAAAGTTTGAAAGGACTAAAAAGGATATTTTTCATATCACTATATAATAAAGATTTTAAAGAGGAGAGAGGAGTTGAGCGAGTTGGATGTGTCGATCATTTGAGAGGAAAAAACCAAAAATCCGTCATCTCATTTTCTTTCAATGTCTTAGAATCTTTTTCAAGCAATTTAAGTTATAATTCATATTGGTTAATTAAAGGTAATTAAGTGTACAACTTTAAGCTAAATAATCTCTATTGAATTGCATCTTCTTCTCCTCCTTTATTTCTCAATTTGTTGATGTAATGGTTGAGTATGGTGCTGGAATTTTAATTAAATGATGATGTTGGTTGTAAAGGAGAAGAGGAGAGTAGAAAAATCAAAGGAAAAGGAGTTGCTAGAGATTGAAAGCAAAAGGTAATTTTGGCAAAAGGTATGGGATGATAGTCTTCCTATTTGTTTGTGGCTATATTGGTAGAATTATGTTATGAATGTCCTGAAATTTGAGTAATTAAAGAGATGATAATACTTAAGAAGTGTACATGCAAGGATGAGATGAAAACCTCTTGACCTAGTGTCTGAACTTTTTGCATAAGTTAAAATTGAAATATCTAATTGTAACCATTAAAATTTCTAAAGTTTTACAAGACATATACCTACAATATTGTAAAAGGAATCTAGCCTTAGTTCTGCCTCTAAATAATTTTTATGATTTATTGAATGTTAGGTGAACTGTTAATTTTCGTTCTAGAATAGTTTGTCGAAACATTGAGATATCTATGTGTACAATGGTCAGAATGACATGACGTTAATTCCTATGCAAAATAAAATCTCAAATGCACATTTTGTATAAAGGTTGTATGACTTAAAAATGTATGCAAGCATGTCAAATGTTGACTTGAAATTCATAGGTACTAATGTACTGTTAGGGAACAGACTTTAGTAATTTGGGAATAACTTTTGGTACAATAGTTAAATTGCTACAAACAAAATTTTGGTAACACTATAGACCTGGAAGTAAAACTTTGATGAAGACAAGCTGGTCTAAATCCTTCTTCATTTTACGCTATAAAGTTTTATATGTGTTACTAAACACTGTTTTGGTTCTATGCATGTCCTATAGTTTTTCTCTAATATCTCGAGCTATAGATTAGATATTAAGGTGAATTTTTATGCTTTGGAAACTTGACACATATGGGAATAAGAGTTTAGAAGGTCATTTAGCTTAAAAATTACATTTACAAATTCATAAGTGGCACACAAATTAGGTGCAGAATGCTACCTTGTGTAGATTTTTAATGTATTTTACCTTATGTTTTTTTTTAAATAGTTAAGTTAAATATGTATGTATGTGAATACATAATGAATTGGATATGGCATGTGATATGACTATTAAAAAAGGTTATATGTATACATATACATTCATACATGCACATAGGTAAAGATTGTTGGTGAAGATATCTAATATATATATATATACATACATATATATATATATATATATATATATATACATACATATATATATATATATATATATATATATATATATGTATTTGAAATTAAATATTTACATGATTGTTAAATGCAAGATAAATTTTATGTATGAAATCCTATAATGAGTAAGTGTATATTTTGACATGTACCTATGCTATGAAATAAGGAATATAATAGTATGACCATGTCACAGGTAATGTCTTATGGATAGCATGTTATGGTATCTATTAAAATAATATATGCTCAATTGACAAAACATTGAAATTTTAAATGGCAAATTGGTTACATGTATTTATATAAATTAGAGATTTTGGATCTTTTTACATGATCATTTCTAAGTTGTGTTGTATTGGAAAGTTCTAAAAACAAGGCATGACTTAGGTTGAGCACGTAAATAGGTATGAAATATTACTTGATTGCCATGTTATGATCAAGCTATATATGATGACTAATGATAACATAATTAAAAACTATGTGAATCAATTTACATAAACTTTGTATACATAGTTATACTATAGTAATAATATTTCTACACTATAGTTATACATTTGCAAATTGATTTAATTAAGTGCAAGTATTGTATATGAAAACAGAATTAAACAAAGTATTGCCTGCAATTAGTATTCAATTGTAGATAGATAGGCGCCTATAGGGATTTTGCAACTGCCACAGTCATCTTGTTTATGTCTAAAGTACTGTTGATCCTGTGGGATCATAAACAATCGTTTGGGCTATTAGTTGACCTTGATTGGGTTGATTTGATCGGTCCACCATACAGATGATCTATTTGGGTCTATAGATCTAATATCCTTGGATATCCATTGTTTTGATACCCTTGGGTATCCACCATTCCCGTTATCTACCTTTAGAACTTAAATAGGCTATGTTACAATATAAATACATCATAAATTGTTACAGTATACCAAAGCATATAAATTATGAAATATCTTTTTTAACTGAGTTTTCCAATGAATGTATCTTATTCTTATGTTTACATATATCTACAGAACATTTTATGAAATGTTGAATTTATGGAGACTACTTGAATGCAACAATACATTACTAATCAAAAATATTTTTATATTTATTATATGCTTATCATTTATATGTTATTTTAAGTGTTCTATAAATTTTCTATGATTTATTGAACCTGACGATCACTATGAGTGGTTGTCCATCACTTTTAATATCCCCACTAAGTTGTGTAGCTTTACACGTGTTATTTTGATCCGTGTAGGTTTTGGTAGTCAAGGCTTTTGCACAGGAATGTTCTCTGCATCAGGATAGGCCGACACGAGTCTATAGTAGTTGATGTAGAAATTTTGATTAATTTTGTATAATTACTTACATGTTCTATATGTATAAAGTTTATATTATATATGTATGTCATATAGAGGTTAAGGTTGTAATAAAGTCTTAGTGAGAATGCTAGTATATGCATGCATCTAGAAGCTAGAATGACTTTATTCAAATGTACTAGAATGCTGAATGCTAAGCATGATAGTGAAATGACTAAGATAGTTGAATCTAGTATGATTAAGATAATGGGTTGCATAATGAGTCACTATGCTTATTCAAATTGAAATGTACATGAAAGATGTGAGAAGACTAATTATAATACAAGTTATATGATTAGAGGGATTAGATGACAATAATGCATGTAGATGTTGATCGAGATAATTGCTTGACATAACATGACTTAAGTAGACTTCATAACATATGATAGAGATGCTAGAGTAGGGTGTTTCAATTTGGTATAAGAGCATAGTTTAGTCTTTTATGGCCAATTTGAGTATATGATTCTATAATATGAGATAGTGTTGTGTTGGCATAATGTAGAAGTTCCTGTTTTCTTATAGATTAAAGATGGAGAATTCCTCTAAGGATGCTGTAGAAGAATTTGCTGAAAGTAATTTGGTGGTTAGATCAAATCCTTTTAATCTAGTGACTTCATTATAACATCAAAATGAAATTCCTGCTGAGGTTCTTGTAGAAGCCTTGTTGAAAATTTCTCAGGATATGGCCCAGATTCTGCAAAGAATGACTATGTCCAAAGCTTCAATATCTAAAATTAGGAAGCATGGCTCATAAGAATTTATGGTCACTAATTTAGAACAATCTGAAGAAGCTGAGTTCTGGCTAGAAAGGCTGGAGAGGATATTTGATGAAATTAACTGCCCTACAAATCACAAGGTATGTTGTGCTGTGTCCTTACTTCAAGGCATGACTTATGATTGGTGGAAGCCGATATTAAGAAAACCTCAGTTACCTAGCCCACTTACTTGGGAATTCTTTGAGGAGGTGTTTAGAAAGAAATATATTACTGAGGCTTACAAGGAGGAGAAATTGAAGCAGTTTCTGAATCTGAGATAAAAGGCTCTATCTATGGCTGAATATGAAAAAGAATTTAGCCAGTTATACAAGTATGTTCCTAAGGAGATGTTGACAGGAGTATTTAAATGTGGACACTTTGAAGATGGGCTGAATGATTGAATTAAAGAAAAACTGTTTGGATTTATATCTTTGAATGTGGTAGATTTTAATCAACTGGTTATGACTGCCATGAAAGTTGAAAAGCATGAGATAGCTAAAAGAGAGAGGGAGAACAAAAGAAGTGGTTCTAGAGGAGGATCTTCCACTTGAAAAAGATTTAGAGGAGCTCAAGGAGGTAAGCTTGTAGAGTCTATTTTTAGTTTTGCTAATAAAGGAAATAAACAATAGTCGTCTACCAAGTCTAAATCTAAGAAGGAAATTTCAGGAAGACAGAGTGGGGGTCAAACACTTGAATGTCCACATTGATCGAGGCACCATTGGGGTAACTACATGAAACTGGTTGGAGAATGCTTTAGATGTGGCAGTCCTGATCATTTTATGGCAAATTGTCTTTTGAAATAGAAACAAGGTTTTAAATAATAGGGTAGTAGGGGAGCTTCTAATGCACCCTCATCTGGCAGAGGCAGAGGAAGGGGTGGATCCACTCATCATGGATCCTAGTCTCAGAATGTGTCTGAATCAATTGATAGGCCTCCTACACAAGTGGTTTCTAGCCAGGCTTATACAGTGAAAGCTCGGGAGGAACAAAATGCTCTAGAAGTTATGGCTGGTACTTTTTCTCTCTATAATTGTGACATACATGCACTTATTAATCTTGGTTCTACTCATTCATACGTTTGTTTTGGGGATTTGGATAGAGATAGGTTTAAAATACAACAGTTAGATTATGATATATGTTTGACTAGTCCATTGGGCCATAATGTAATTGTTAATAAAGTGTGTAAAGACTTTCCTGTAGTAGTTCAGGGGAGAGAGTTTCTAGCAAATTTGATTGTGTTGCCATTCCATGAGTTTGATGTAATTTTGGGAATGTATTGGTTATCTAAGCATCATGTAGTGGTGAATTGTGAAATGAAAATAGTAACTCCTAGGGATGAAGAAGGAAAGGAAGTGGTAGTAGAAGGTTGTTTTTCTAATCCACTGACTAATGTTATATCACCAATATAGACTAGATGTTGTCTTAGAAAAGGATGTGAAGCATTTTTAGCTTTATTCCTTGACTCAAAAAGGGATATAGTGAAACTTGGGAATATACCGATTGTGAATGAATTTCCAGAAGTATTTCTTGAGGAATTACCTAGTCTTGCTCCAAAAAGAGATGTTGAGTTGTCTATTGATCTATTATCGGGTACAGCCTCGATCTCCAGGGCACCATACAGAATGGCTCCTTCTGAATTGAAAGAGTTAAAGGTTTAATTATAGGAATTGTTAGACAAAGACTTCATCAAACCTAGTGTGTCACCTTGGGGTGCTCCGATTTTATTTATTGAGAAGAAGGATAGGTCTATGAGGATGTGTATCAATTATAGACAGTTGAACAAAGTGACAGTGAACAACAAATATCCTTTGCCTCGAATTGAGGATTTGTTTGATCAGTTGAGTGGTGCTGGTGTGTTTTTAAAGATAGATTTACGATCTGGTTATTATCAGCTCAGAGTAAAGGATGGGGATGTTTCTAAAACTACATTTAAAACCCGATATGGACATTATGAATTCTTAGTTATGCCATTTGGGTTGACTATTACATTTGCTACATTTATGGATTTCATGAATAGGGTATTCAGACCTTACTTGGATCAATTTGTTATAGTATTTTTTGATGACATATTGATTTACTCCAGAAATGAAGCTGAGCATGCTGAACATCTGAGGATTGTGTTGCAAACATTGAAAGAAAATATGTTGTATGCCAAGTTGAGTAAATGTGACTACTAGCATAAGGGAGTTTATTTTCTAGGTCATGTTGTATCCGTTGAAGGTGTTAGGGTTGATCCAAATAAAATTAAAGTTATTGTTAATTGGAAACCACCCAGGAATGTACATGAAATTAGAAGTTTTCTCTGGTTGGCAGGTTACTATCATCGTTTTGTGAAGGATTTTTCTATCATCGCTTCACCCCTCACTAAGCTATTAAGGAAGAATATTAAGTTTGAATGGTTTGATCATTGTCAAGCAAGCTTTGAACGGTTAACGAAGATGTTGACTGAAGCTCCAGTGTTAACTCAACCTGTGTCATGTACAGTGATGCTTCTAAGTTTGGTTTGGGTTGTGTATTAATGCAAGATGGTAAAGTTATAGCTTATGCATCTAGATAGTTGAAACCATAGGAGCAAAACCACCTGACTCATGATTTAGAACTGATAGTTGTTGTATTTGCTTTAAAGATTTGGCGACACTACTTGTATGGGGAAAAATGTAGGATTTATACTGATCATAAAAGCCTCAAATACTTGCTTACTCATAAAGAACTTAATTTGAGGCAGAGAAGGTGGTTAGAAATATTCAAAGATTATGATTGTATAGTTGACTACCATCCAGGAAAAGCAAATGTGGTTGCTGATGCCTTGATTCATAAGAAAATGGCAGCATTGATGTTAAAGAAGTGTAGATGGAAATTTGCATATGATGGTGCATTACTAACACAACTTAAAGCTAAGCCCGTGGTTAGGAAGATGGTGATAGATGCTCAGAAGGATGATAAAAAGTTACAACAAATTGCGAAAGCAGTTTGTGAAGGAGTTCAATCAGATTTTTTAGTGAAAGAAGATGTTGGTGTATACTACCATAATAGGTTGTGTGTTCCTTATGACAAAAATTTGAAAAGAATATTGTTGCGTGAAGCACATAATACTGCATTTACTATGCATTCAGGTGGGAACAAGATGTATCAAGAGTTGAAATAGTTTTATTGGTGGCCTGGCATAAAGAAGGATATTGTTGAATATGTTTCTAAATGTTCAACATGTCATTAAGTGAAAGTAGAACATCAATTTCCTCCAGGTCTTTTGAATCCCATTGCAATTCCACAGTGGAAGTGGAAAGACATTACTATGGATTTTGTTACCGGTTTGCCTTTTACTCAGAGAAGATATGATGTTGTTTGGGTAATAGTGGATAATTTGATAAAAGTAGCTCACTTTATATCGGTTCGAACAGATTATTCTATGGATAAGCTTGCATAATTGTATGTGAACAAGATTGTACGATTACATGGTATACCCATATCTATAATTTATGATCGAGATCCAAGGTTTACATCAATATTTTGGCAGAGTTTACAAGAGGCCTTGGGAACATAACTCAAGTACAGTACAACTTTTCATCCTCAAACGTATGGACAATCTAAAAGGGTTATTTAGATTTTAGAAGATATGATGGGGGGATGTGCTTTGTAGTTTTCTAGAAGTTTGGGCAAATATATGGCCTTAATGGAATTTGCTTACAATAATTGTTATCAGAAGAGTATTCAGATGGCTCGATGTGATGCTTTGTATGGCAGGAAATGTAGAACTCTAGTTTACTGGACAGAGCTGAATGAATGAAAAATAGTTGGTCTTGACCTTTTCAAAGATACAAAAAAAAGTTCAAGTTATCAAGTAGAGACTGAAAGAAGCTAGTGATAGACATAAATCATATGCTGACTTGAAAAAAAAAAGATAACGAGTATCAGGTGGGTGACAAAGTGTTTTTAAAGGTATCTCCATGGAGAAAGGTGCTTAGATTTGGGAAAAAGGGAAAACTTAGTCCAAGATTCATTGGTCCATATGAAATTCTTCAAAAAGTCAGTCCAGTGGCTTATAGGTTGGCTCTTCCTATGGAATTAGCCCAGTTTCATGATGTTTTTCATGTGTCCATGCTTCGAAGATATCGCTTTGATGAATCTCATAAGTTACGAGTTCAAAATATTCAAGTATCGGTGGATTTCACGTATGATGAGGAACCCAAGGAAATCCTGCCTAGGGAAATCAGATAATTGAGGAACAAGCAGATCCCTCTGTCAAAGTACTTTGGCAACATCATGGTGTACAAGAAGTAACTTGGGAGCTAGCGGCAGCCATGAGAAAGCAATAACCTCAATTGTTTGAATCAGGTATGAATTTCAAGGATGAAATTTCTTAAGTGGGAGAGATTTGTGAGGCCCCTAACATGACCCTAATTGGAATTGCATATTTTAAGTAGGATTTTATTTGACTAAGATCAAATTAAAATCAGAATTTCATAAAACGTATGGGACAAGTGATAAATTATTTTGTTATTATATTAACAGCATGAAAATAAAATTTAATATTATAGTTTAATATTATTTAAAGGTATAATTGAAGTATAAAGTATTAATTTGGGGTAAAATTTGTAATTATGGCATTTTAGGGGTCAATTTTGAATAGAAGTATACATTGAGAGGTCAATTTATTAAAAGGATTAATTGGAGAGGTTGATTTAAGCGATTGATTAAATGGAGGGGTTAAACTATAGCATGCAAAAAGATGTGTGTTTATTATGTGACATGCAAGGTTTGGAAGGACTAAAAATGATATTTTTCATGTCACTATATAATAAAGATTTTAAAAAGGAGAGAGGAGTTGAGTGAGTTGGATGTGTCGGTCATTTGACAGGAAAAAAACCAGAAATCCTTCATCTCATTTTCTTTTGATGTCTTTGAATCCTTTTCAAGCAATTTAAGTGATAATTCATATTGGTTAATTATAGGCAATTAAGTGTACAACTTTAAGGTAAATAATCTCTATTGAATTTATTCTTTTTCTTTTTCTCCTTTTCTTTCCCAATTTGTTGAAGTAATGGTTGAGTATGGTGCTGAAATTTTAATTAAATGATGATGTTGATTGTAAAGGAGAAGAGGAGAGTAGAAAAATCAAAGGAAAAGGAGTTGTTAGAGATTGAAAGCAAAAGGGGATTTCGGCCAAAGGTATGGGATGAGACAACTTGAATGCAACAATACATTGCTAATCAAAAACATTTTTACATTTATTATGTGCTTATCATTTATATGTTATTTTAAGTGTTCTATAAATTTTGTATGATTTACTGAACCTAACGATCACTGTGAGTGGTTGTCCTTCACTTTTAATATCCCCGCTAAGCTGTGTAGCTTAGCACGGGTTATTTTGATCCGTGTAGGTTTTGGTAGTTAAGGATTTTGCACAAGAACGTTCTCTACATCAAGATAGGCTGACACCAGTCTATAGGAGTTGATGTAGAAATTTTGATTAATTTTATATAGTTCCTTACATGTTCTATATGTATAAAGTTTATATTATATATGTATGTCATATGGAGGTTAAGGTTGTAATAAGTTCTTAGTTAAAATGTTAATATATGCATACATCTATAAGCTAGAATGACTTTATTCAAATGTGCCGGAATGTTGAATGCTATGCATGATAGTGAAATGACTAAGACAGTTGAATCTAGTATGATTAAGATAATGGGTTGCATAATAAGTCACTGTGCTTATTCAAAATGAAATGTATATGAAAGATGTGAGAAGACTAATTAGAATACAAGTTATATGATTAGATGGATCAGGTGACAAGAATACATGTAGATGTTAATCGAGATAATTGCTTAACATAACATGACTTAAGTAGACTTCATAACATATGATAGAGATGCTAGAGTAGGATGTTTCAATCATTATTTATTTGAGAGTTCAGTGTCACTGGAATATCAAGAAAGGAATTAGTATATATAAGGATGACTAGTTCCATGTCTTATATTATTTTCGATATTTATGGGTAAGGGACTATACAAAATTGTATTAGGTCACTAAATGCCATTTCCATTTTCATTTAATTTGAAATGTTATAATATCTTGCTAGAGAATATATATAGCCTTTGGATTATTTATTAATTCATTGCCAATATTAAATGGACCTATAGGATCGCACACAAGGTATTGGACTTAAAATATTTAAAATAGAGTATTGGGCATTAATTTTGTCTTTTATTTAATGTCAAATTAATGTATGTAATGGGTATTAAAATTGCTAAATGGACCTTGGTCCATGAGAGAGGGAATTTTGGCATTAGTAGGTTTAATTTTAATTAATTAATTATCTTCGATTAATTAATGTAATTGAGTATTAAATCCTAAATTGTATTTAATCAAGATATAATACTTGAGAGGGAATTAATGTGGCCAAAATTCAAGCTAGGAATCCTAGTTGAATTCGGCAACTACTAACCCTAAAGAAGTAGTTTGTTTTGATAAAATGACTAATGCAAATTTAAATTAATCTGAATTTAAAAGCCTAATAGAATTTAAATTAATTTAAATCACTTAATTAGGAAGTGATGGAGGATGAAAAGAGACCTAAATCTAAGGGATTTTGGCATTCACATCTCTTTCCTAAATTAATGATATAAATCGATTAATTTTATTTTGACCTTAGTGACAATTCTCTTTCTTGGCCGAAATTCTCAAAGGTAAAGAACTCTTTCTTCTTCTATTGTGTTTGTGGGAAGAAATAGCAACCTAAAAGAAGAACAATATCAGATCTTGTGGCTTCAAACCATTTCCATTATCGAATACACAAACATAGAGCTAGCACTCAAGGTTTTAAGCCATCTTTGCAAGTGTGTGTGTGAGCAAAAAGTGGTGTGGCATAAAGGCTGCTCCTTTGGCATTGGTGTTCAAGATCAGCAGTATATAATTCTATCTTATATATTGGCCATAGCAAAAATCAAGTTTTAAAAGCATCTAAGATTGTAAGTTTTCAAAACCCTAAAATTGCATGTTTCGATATTTTGTTGTATATTGCATGGCATGAATGATAAAATTTTTATTTTTTCCCACTGCGTGATCTTCATTTTTATGCCATGTGATATCCCTTCAGTGGTATCAGAGATGGTTCATGCTTATTTTAGTGCTTTGGATGCATTACATCATGAATCAAAATCGTTCGTTGCATAAAACCGCAATGCTCAAATTTTCTGTTTTGAGCTTTTTGCATTGTTTTATTGTAAAAATGATTTTAAATGATTATTTAGGTATTATAATTATTATGAAAAGTTTATATACTGTCCTAAGATGTTCTTAGAGCTGTTCATGGTCAGATTTAATTATATATACCTGATTATACATGTTAATCTTGAAACTAGGTGCTAGTTTGCATGATATGTGATTGTTAACAACTAGTTTCTCAAAATTAAATGTAAAAATGTGTTTGGTATGTTTGTAAGTGATTTTAAAATATTAATAAAAGGTCTGGACATATTTTAAAATTGTTTTAATTCTGGTCCATGACAATTTAATTTACTAATTTACAAATCACTTAAAACAATGACTAGTTTGTGTTTGTTACATGTTTAATCAACATTGTTTGTTTTGTTTTGATTAAAATGGCAAAAACACATTTAGATTAGATCTGAATATAACCTTAAATCAATTTTTATAACCTTATTTCAATTATTAAATGGCTCATAAAATTGTTTTAACTATTTATGCATTGTTTGTGGCATTTTATGAGCATTAAACAACTAGTTTCATGTTGTTTGTTTGTTTTGTTGTTAATGCCGTGCATGATATATGTTCTTCATGAATTTTTATGTTTTAATTCATGTTGGTTCATATTATTTGTATTTTTAATGTTTATGGACTGCATGACATTATATTAAAAATGGCAAAATTGAAAATTATACTATAGTTGATTTATGGCACAAATTTAACTAATTTGTGTTTTGGGTTTTCAAGAGTACTTATTCGATAAGAGGATTTAGTTCATTGGGCTTCGGCTTAGGCCTATCATGGGGTCTTCTCTTAAAAGTTCAAGTACAAAATTTTCATTAATAGGCTTGGCTTAATTAATTAAAATTGGACTTTGTTTTATCCATGAATGTTATATATATTTGTTTGCTTGTTTTGTGTGATGAATGTATATGCATGGTGCATTCATGGGCCCTAGGTTATGTAATTAAATATGGCATTCGTGTCATTATGGATTATTGTAAAAGTTTCTTTTATTTATTAGTATAGAATTTATTTAAAGACTTTGTAAATCAAGACGAAGCCCATCGGAGTGGAGAAGCCCAACTTGAAGATTCATATGTAATAGTATAGAATCTTAGTTGTAGGTTTTTGGGCCCATATTTGTCATGCTTTACTTTATTCACTTATGTATATACATGCTATGAATGGATGACAAAGAGTATGCCATATATGCCGTAATAAAATGAATCCCTAAAATAGTAAGTCACAAAGTTGCCTTCCAAATTCGAAATATGTCAAGGCATCGATCATCGGTCACGTAGACTAGGAGTCCTAGATGCACTCGATTATCTTTGTGAGGCATGGGTTGTGAATGAAGGTTAGACATAACATGGAAAGGGATGCCTGGAGCTAGGCAACTAATAAATGGGTTTGTACTATAACATCTTAACATGTTAGCCCATTTGATCCAAGAGTCACGTACAAGACATGATTGGAATTTACCTACCTAAGTAACTTAACTTGTTAGGTGTACAAGCTCAGCTTGACTAATAAGTTGTTATGAAAAGTGGATCTTGGCCCACATTCAATCACTAACGCGAATTATTTAACGGATATTAATTCGGTTTGTGGGATTCTATTAAGACCTTATTTAATCTCGGTAAATTTATATTATTGTAGATTGAAAAATGGTTTCTTCAAACAACAACCTTTCATTGCGATTGGTCTTAGAAAAGGACACATTGAATGGCACCAATTTCATAGACTGGTCTCGAAACTTAAAAATTGTTCTTAAGCAAGAGAAGAAGTTGTATGTTTTGGATGCACCCTTGCTCGAAGAACCTGCTAGAAACGTTTCTGCAATTCAAAACAAAACTTTTAAGACTAAGAAGAGTGACTCCAAGAATAAGCAAGCACGGCCTAAGTCTAGTGGGAGTGCACCTCAGGCCCAACCCATGCCCAAGGTGCAAAACCTCAAAGAGAGTGAGAGCATATGCTTCCATTGCAACAAGTTATGGCATTAGAGGAAGAACTGTTCTCTCCTTAAGGAATAACAAAAGAAGAATGGAGCCAAGATGTCCAGTTTTGGTATTTTTATTGTTGAAATTAACCTTTCTATTTCTACCACTTGGGTATTGGATACCGGTTGTGGTTCTCACATTTGTTCAAATGTGCAGGGGCTAAGAAATAGGTGATGACTTGGGAAGAATGAAGTGGACTTCCATGTGGGGAATGGAGCACGAGTTGCGGCCATTGAGATAGGCAACTATCGAATCACTTTACCTTCTGGACTTTGTTTAGATTTAAAAAATTGTTATTATGTGCCTGCTATGAGCATAAACATTATTTTAGTTTTATGTTTTGATATGGATGGATTTGACTTTGTTATTAATAATGGCAATATTCATATTTGTCGCCAAGGCATTTTATATGGCAATGCTACGTTACAAAATGGCCTTTATATCCTTGATCTACAAAATAGAGAGTTCATATACAACATTAATACAAAGAGGGTTAAATCAAACGAATTGAACCGTACTTACTTCTAGCGTTGTCGTTTAGGAAATACAAATAAAAAATGCATTTCAAGACTCCATAAATCAGGAGTGCTTGGGTCATTTGATTTGTAATTTTATGACACACACGAGCTATGTTTACATGGAAAGATGACAAAGAGTCCTTTTAATAAGAAAGGTGAGAGGACCAGTGACTTATTGGGATTAATACACACCGATGTAAGTGGAACATTAAGTATACAAGCCAGAGGTGGTTTTAGTTACTTCGTAATATTCATAGATGACTTCAGTAGATATGGCTATGTCTGTCTAATGAAGCACAAGTTTGAAACTTTTGAAAAATTCAAAGAGTTTAGGAATGAAGTAGAAAACCAACTTGGTAAAAGTATAAAAGCCATTCGATCATATCGAGGTTGCAAATACTTAAGCCAAGCGTTTGACAGTCATATGAAGGAGTTTGGAATTATTTCATAGCTCACTCCTCCTGGAACACCATAATGGAATAGTGTGTTCGAAAGGAGAAATCGAACTCTATTGGACACGGTTCGATCAATGATGAGTCAACCTAATCTTCCTGTCTCTTTTTGGGGTTATGCATTAGAAACTACTACATTTCTACTTAACCATACTCCAACTAAAGCAGTTGAGAAGATACTATATGAGGTATGGACTAGGAAAGAACCCAATATGTCATTTCTCAGGATTTAGGGCTGTGAAGCACATGTTAAGAAATTAACATCTAACAAACTACAGTCCAAATCTAATGTCTGTTTATTTGTGGGTTATCCCAAAGAAACAAAGGGATACTACTTTTACTCACAAGCCGAGAACAAAGTATTTGTTGCTCGCAAGGTTGTTTTCTTGGAAAAGGAATTCATTTTCAAGAAAGACAGGAGGAGTAAAGTAAAACTTAGAGAAATTCAAGTGCCACAAACTCCTATAAAGGATTAGTTGTAAATGGGATCAAGTTCACCACTAGTTGTGGAATAATAACCCATTGCACAAAAACCTAAAAGGTCCGTTAGGGTACGTTAGGAGATTGAGAGATACAAATTTCTAATCACCGACAGTGACACTATTGAGTTAATGGAACTTGAGGATCCAATTACCTATCGAGAAGCTATTGAGAGCTCTAACTCGGAAAATTGGCTTAAAGTCATGAAATTCGAGATGCAATCAATGTACGATAACCAAGTTTGGACCTTGGTTGATCCATCGAAAGGTGCTAAGCTAATTGAATGCAAGTGGCTATTTAAACTCAAAGCTGACAAGACCTACAAAGGTAGACTAGTAGCAAAAGGTTTTCAATAAGCTTTTCGCCTGTAGTCATGCTCAAGTCTGTTAGGATCTTGCTTGACATAGCTGCATATTATGACTATGATATATGACAAGTGGATGTCAAAACTGCTTTCCTCAATGAAAATCTACTTGAGGATGTGTATATGACACAGCTTGAGGGTTTTGTCAATCCCAAGAATCCTAAGAAAGTTTGTAAGCTTCAAAAATCTATTTATGGATTAAAGCAAGCATCCCGGAGTTTGAATATCCATTTTGATGAAACAGTCAAAGAATTTGACTTCATAAAAAATGAAGATGAGCCTTATGTGTACAAGAAGGTTAGTGGGAGCATAATAGTGTTTCTAGTCCTATATGTGGACGATATCCTTCTCATTAGGAATGACATTCGAACATTGTAAAAGGTTAAGCAATGGTTAAGGAAGTGTTTCTCAATGAAAGACTTAGGTGAGGCCAAGACAATACTTGGTATTCAGATCTATAGAGACAGATCGAATCGGTTTTTGGTACAAAGTTAAGAAAAGTACATAGACAATGTACTAAAGCATTTTAGTATGAGAGACTCAAAGAAAGGGTACATACCTTTGGCTTTGGGAGTTCCTTTGACTAAAGAACAGTTTCCTAAAACTAAAGAGGAGAGGGACAACATGAGTAGAATCCCATATGCATCTGCTATTGGATCTATCATGTATGCTACGTTATGTACTAGGTTGGATGTTGCTCATACACTGAGTATAACCAGTAAGTTTTAGCAAGACCCTGGTGAAAAGCAGTGGTTTGCTGTAGAGGAGATTTTAAAGTACCAGCAAAGAACTAAGGATCACTTCTTGGTGCATGGTGGTCAAGAAGAGCTCGTCATACAAGGTTATGCCGATGGTGCTTTTCAAACCAGCACTCAGGACTCAAGATCGTAATCTAGTTTTGTTTTTATTTTGAACGATGGTGCTGTCAGCTTGAAAAGCTCAAAGCAAGAGACCGTTGTCGACTAAACTAAAGAATTTAAGTATATTGCAGCGAGTGAGGCTACAAAGGAAGCTGTTTGGATTAAAAATTTTATTTCTAGATTAGGAGTGGTCCCAAGCATCCTAGATCCATTAGAAATTTTCTGTAACAATAATGGCACCATTTCACAGGCCAAGGAGCCTTGATGACACCAAAAATCCAAACACATTCTCAGAAGGTGCCACATGATCAGAGAAATCATTGATCATAGGGACGTTAAGATTAGCAAGATAGCAAGTGAAAACAATGTAGCAGATCCTTTGATGAAATAGTTGTGTCCAAATCTACACGAAGTTCATTGGAGAGTGTTCGGTCTTAGGGCTATGCCTAATTTGAACTAGTGTAAGTGGGAGATTATTAGTGTAAGCCCTAGCCCCAATACATTGTTAAAAGCATTTAAGTTAATAAATGAGACATTTATTTTATCAATTGTATTAATATGCATATCAAATGATAGAACTATCTAACAATGTTGTTTTAGTTTAAGTTATCATGTGTGAGGCACATGGTTGTAAGTCCTTGAAACAATTGAGACTTCATTCTAAATATCCCTAGTCAGTCGTTGTTATGGGAATAACAAATGAATTAAGACTAGTATGCTCTCTCTGATAAGATGAGTTCTGTCTTATGGATCATAAAGACTAAAGTGTCAATCAGAGATCATATATGCATGTTTATAACATGGTATCGGGATTCAATTCGTTCATGAGAGCACTACATGGTACAAGTCATAAGTATTTCTCATATGCAAGTTTTGCATCGGAGCTCTTAGACCTAAATCTCTATAAAACTCTTTATGAATTACTGTGTACTTTGACACACACCTAACACACTCGTAATAGAGTGACAAGTACGGGTATGCTTGGGTATGCACTGATTCATGTTAGAGAGCATGAGAGAAGTAAAGGGATTACCCCTTTCGATAAGAGAGAAAAATATCATCGACCACTTGATTAGTGAACTAAAAAGTGTATGGCCATGCCGAGATGAAATGATGAGTAATCATTATTTATCTAAGAGTTCAGTGTCACTGAAATATCAAGAAAGGAATTAGCATATATAAGGATGACTAATTCCATACCTTATATTAATTCTGATATTTATGGGTAAGGGACTATGCAAAAAATGCATAAGGTCACTAAATGCCATTTGCATTTTCATTTAATTTGGAATGCTATAATATCTTGCTAGAGAATATAAATAACCTTGGATTATTTATTAATTCATTGCCAATATTAAATGGACCTATAGGATCACACACAAGGCATTGGGATTAAAATATTTAAAATAGAGTATTGGGCATTAATTTGGTCTTTCATTTAAAGTCAAATTAATGTATGCAATGGATTATTAAAATTGCTAAATGGACCTTGATCCATGAGATAGGAATTTCAGCATTAGTAGGTTTAATTTCAGTTAATTAATGTAATTGAGTATTAAATGCTAAATTGTATTTAATCAAGATGTAATACTTAAGAGGGATTAATGTGGCCGAAATTCAAGCTAGGAATCCTAGTTGAATTTGGCAACTACTAACCTTAAAGAAGTAGTTTGTTTTGAATAAATGACTAATGCAAATAAAATTAATTTGAATTTAAAAACCTAATAGAAATTGAATTAATTTAAATCACTTTATTATGAAGTGATGGAGGCTGAAAAAAAAACCTAATTCTATAGGGGTTTCAGCATACACATCTCTTTCCTAAATTAATTATATAAATTGATTTATTTTATTTTGACTTTAGTGACAATTCTCTCTCTTGGCTGAAATTCTCAAGGGGAAAGAACTCTTTCTTCTTCTCTTATGTTTTTGGGTAGCAATAGCAAACTAAAAGAAGAACTAGATCATATCTTGTGGCTTTAAACCATTTTCATTACCGAATACACAAACATAGAGCTAGCACTAACGGTTCTAAGCCATCTTTGCAAGTGTGTGTGCGAGCATAGAGTGGTGTGGTGTAAAGGCTGCTCTTTTGGCATTGGTGTTCGAGATCAGCAGTATACAAGTCTATATTATATATTGGCCATAGAAAAAATCAAGTTTTGAAAGCATCCAAGGTTATACGTTTTCAAAACCCTAAAATTTCATGTTTCGATATTTTGTTGTAAATTGCATGGCATAAATGATCAAATTTTTATTTTTTTTCCGTTAAGTGATCTTCATGTTTATGCCATGTGATATCCTTTCAACTATACTTGTGCTTTCAAGGGCATTATTAAGTTATTCATGACTAATCAAGCTTAATTACAGGAATTATTATAAGTTAAGACCTTATGGATTAATGGTTTTATATGGCAAAGGGTTAAATAGTCAATTAAAATTATGGTGTACAAATGTAAAGCCCCTAACATGATCCTAATTTAATTTGCATATTTTTGAATGGGATTTTTGTTTGATTAAGATTAAATTAAATGAGGATTTTGTTTAAGTAAGGTTGAATGAGGTAAATTATCATGTTATTATGCTAATTGCATGAAAATAAAATTTAAGAGTATGGTTTAATATTAATTGAGGGTGAAATTGAAATAAAAAGGTATTAATATGGGGTAAATTTATAATTTCGGAAACTTAAGGGTCAAATGTGGATAGAAGCATATATTTAAAGGTCAATTTGATAGAAGGAATAAATTGATAGGTTAATGTATGAAAGGAATTAAAAGGATGGGTTAAATTTTATCATACAAAGATTAGCTAGCTTATTTTATAGCATACAAAAGGTTTAAGGACTAATAAGGGAATTATTCCTTGCTATTATAAAAATCCAACTTTGAAGAGAGAGAAGAAAGAGACGAACGACATTCCTTAAAAAAAACAACGCAAAAATATTCTTCTTTCTCTCTTTTTTATGATTCAAAGTTGATTTCTTAAGTAATCTTGAAGAGGAAATTGTGCATGTTGGTTAATCAAGAGTTTAAGGCATTAAAATAAGGTAATTAAACTATTAATGAACTCTTCAGCATCTTCTTCTTCTTCTTCTTCTTCTTCTTCTTTTCATTTTGATTGAGGAGAATGTTAATTAAATGCTGGAAATTTGAATGACAATGATATTTGTGAAGGAGAAGAGGAAGGAAGAAAGAGCAAAGGAAAGAATATTGCCAGTGGTTGAAGACATAGGGATTTTCAGCCAAGGTATGGGAATTAGGGCAGTTCATATTGCATGTGGAATTAAATGCTGGAATTTGTTGTGAATGACCAAAATTTAAGATTTGCGTTTTACTGGATTTTATCGAAGTGAGGTTGAAGAACATATTGTTTCCTTGCCAAGTCGTAAGCTCTTCACGATTCATGAACTATTGTCTGACTCGTGAAGCTCTTCATGAGTTGTGCATCTTCTTCCTCTGGGTCACTCATGAATGTTGGTCTCACTCTTGAATACCTTCACGAGTCGTAAATTTTAGTCCAACTCGTGAGTCTCTTTACGAGTTGTGAAATGTAGCTTTTCTTCTCCACTCGTGAACCCCTTCACGAGATGTGAGTTTTGGCCTTTTAGCTTCACTCGTGAATCTCTTCACAAGTCGAACGCTTCTTCACGATTGATCGACCTATCTGGATTGTTTTGTTCATAAGTTGAGCTATAGAATAGAAAATTGAATGATTCTTTTTGAATTTAAAATAGACTTCCATACCTATATTGCATAAGAAGAAACCTAAACTTAAATCTACCTCTAAGTTCATGGAATTTAGGGTTAAATCTTGACTAGTTCCCTAGACTGCTCACAGAAATATAATTTACAATAATGGGTATAACTTTTTATAGAGATGTTGAAATGTTATAAAATAAAATTTTGGTAAAATTAGAGACATGAAAGTCTAATTTTGATGAAGAAATGTTGGTTTAAATCCTTCTAAATTTTACGTTATGAATTTTCTAAGTGATGGTCCACATTGTTTTTGTTTTAAAATAGCCTATAGTATTTCTCAAATAACTCAAGCTATAGGTCAGATATTAAGATGAATCTTAATGCTCTAGAAACTAGACACATAGAGAGATAAGATTGTAAAAGATCATTTTGACTAAAAATGACATCTTCCATTACAAATATGGCTCACAAGTCGAGTCCATAATGCTTCCCTGTGCAGATTATTGCTACACTTGATATTATGATTTTTAATTAATTGACACAAATAGCTATTTATGTGATAGTAAAATAAATTTGATAGGGCATGTAATATGACTATCAATGAAGGATTTATATGCATACATGTACATTCATTTGTGTATATGAATAAAGATTAGTGATGAAATATCTAACCTATACATGTAATTAGACTTGTACATGATTTTCATATGCCAAATTGATGTATACATATGTAAATCCTATGACATGAAAGTGCACATGATCTGAATGATGATAAAGGCATATATATTGGTAAACATGCTTATAGGAATAAGCCTACTATATGCGAATGTACCTACAGGTATGTAGATTTACGATTATGTACATGAGTGTATGAGCATGTAATTGCCCTATGAGATAGAAGATGTTGTAGCATGACTATGAACATGTGAGATGCTTAATGAGAACATGATCAAGTATATGATATGATGATTATATGTCATGCCTATATGTCATGACGCAAATTTATAGTCGCACGAATTGGATGAGCTAATTGTATAACTTGGCATATGAAATGTGCATATATTTGTTTTTGCACCAGAGAACTCATAGTTTTACAAGACTCTATATATGTACAAATAATATACTCTGAATACAGTCATAATTTGTGAATTGAACATGAATATAGTTCTGCCTGCAATAGAGTTTCAGATGTGGATAGATAGACGCCTATAGGGAAATTGCAGCTGCCATAGTATGGCACAATTGGGTCTAAAGTATGTTTGATCCCATTTGGATCATGAATAGCCCCATTTGGGTTGATAGACAACCCTGTTTGGGTCTGCTTGACCTATCTACGATATATTTTTGCCTTGTTTGGGTCTATAGATCCGATATCTTTGGATATTCTTCATTTTGATACCGATGTGTATCGATAGTTCCCGTTATCCACTAATAAAGCGAAGGCATGCTAAACTTTATTTATAGTAATGATCAAAATTAAATAGTTAAAGTTTATCTGAATAAAGATTGATATTATGGATTATATTGTTGGTTTACCCATAGAAATTATGATTCATTTGAATATGTTCACATGGGAAATTACTGTCTATATGAATTATGAATATGAGAATATTTGTTATTCTCTTGGGTACAATGTTTATGTACATGAGGATATGTTTTATGCTTTAAAGTATTTGTTATTATTGTCATGTTATGTTGTACATGTTATTTATAGTACATATTGTATGTATTTTTTTTATAACCGTTGTGAGTGGTCATCCATCTGTAGATATTTCCCACTAAGCTTTATAGCTTACCACGGGTTATTTATCCGTGTAGGTACAGTTAACAAGACTTTTATTGAGGGACAATCTCTGCATCAGGAAGGGCTAACCATCGACTGTTAACCTTGATGTACGATATTTTTTTATTACTATTATCATATGTTTTGCTTTTTTGCCAGTTATCTTATAAAATATGTATATAACCTATGAGAAGTGTTGCAACTCACTAGTAGTAATGCTAAGAAATAGTATGTGTGCATGTGATATACATAAAGTAATATTCATATAGTATAGTATGCATGATACTAAGTATGAAATGCTATACAGGAATAAACTTGTAGCACGTACATAGGTATATGAAACCTTATGACATGATTAATGGAAAAATGATAGTTAAGTGAATGTAGTATAAGCATGATTAAAAGTATTTAAATTATCAGATAAATAGGTTATTTGTATAGGGGGTGCTACAATTTGTTGTATCAGAGCCTAGGTTTAGCCTTTTCTAGGTAAAAATGAACCTAGGATTCTATAGTATGATATAGTGTTTTGTTAAGATGGAGAGCTCTAAAGATGCTTTTGAGGAATCGGCTGAAAGTAACAGATCGATTAGAACCAATCCTTCTAATCTTGGATCTTCATCCTCCAATCCGAATGAGGTCCCAGCAGCCATCCCTGCAGAAGCATTGTTAACGATATCACAGGATATGGCTTAAATTCTTCAAAGGATGACAGCACCTTAAGCTCCAATATCTAAAATTAGGAAGCATAGTGTTGAAGAGTTTTTAGGCACTAATCTAGAACATTCTAAGGAAGCTGAATTTTTGCTAGAAAGGCTACAGAGAATTTTTGATGAAATCCATTGTCCAGTGGGTCATAAGGCATCTTATGCTATGTCCTTATTACAGGGAGCAGCTTATGATTGGTGGAAGTTGGTGTTGAAGTAACCCTAGTTACCAGATCCCCTTACATGGGAATTTTTCACAGCTGAATTCAAGAAAAAGTATGTTACTAAAGCATATAAGCAAGAGAAGTTAAAGCAATTTCTCAACTTGAAGCAGCGAGTTATGTTTGTGGCTGAATATGAGAAAGAATTCAGTCACCTGTGTAAATATGTTCCTAATGAGATGTTAACTGATGCTTTTAAATGTAGACAGTTTGAAGATGGGTTAAATGATCATATCAAAGAAAAGTTAATTGGATCTATATCTTTACAAGTGGTTAACTTCACTCAACTTGTTACAGCAGCCTTACGAGTTGAAAAGAATGAAATTGTAAAAAGGGAGAGAGAATAGAGAAGGAGTGGGTCCAAGGGTGGATCTTTCACTGGAAAGAAAGCTAGAGGAGCTCAAGGAAATCAGCCAGCTGAGTCTGGCTATAGTTCGGCAAAATGGGATAGGAGACAAGAATCATCTACAGTGTCTAAGCAGGGAAAGGAAGCTTCAAGGAAACAGAGTGGGGGGCAACCTCCAGTGTGTCCCCATTGTACTAGCCAACATAAGGGTAGTTGCAGGAAATTGACTGGGGCGTGTTTCAAGTGTGGTGGTGCCGATCACTTCATGGCAAACTATCCTTCGAAGAGGGAACAGGGTGTTGGACAATAGGGTAGTAGAGGAACTTTTAATGCACCACCTTCGGGTAGAGGCAGATGAAGAGGACATGGGGGGATCGAGTCATCAGGGATCCCAGTCCAGGAACATTTCTGAATCAATTGACAGACCCACAACTCCAGTTGTTCCTATTCGGGCTTATGCAATGAAAGCTAGATAGGATCAGAGTGCTCCAGAAGTCATAGCTGGTATTTTCTCTCTCTTTGATTCTAACATGCATGCACTGATTGATCCTAGTTCCACTCATTTGTATGTTTGCACTGGGGATATAGGTAGAAATGAGTCTATTGTACATGAACTGGAATATGATATATGTTTAACCAACCCTTTGGGGCATAGTGTTGTTGTTAATAGAGTGTATAAATAGTGTCCTATTGTAATTCAAGGGAAAGAATTCCTTGCTGATCTTATTGAGTTACCATTTCGGGAGTTTGATATTATACTAGGTATAGATTGGTTGTCTAGACATCATGCAGTGATTAATTGTAAAGCTAAAACCGTAACTCTTATTGGTGCTAATGGTAAAGACACTATAGTTTAGGGCATTCGATCTAAACCCATAGCTAATGTAATAATAGCTATACAAGCTAAGCAATTTTTGACAAAAGGGTGTGAAGCTTTCTTAGCACTTGTGGTTGATTCAAGAAAAGAGAATGTGAATCTCCAAGAGATTCCATCGGTGAAAGAATTTCCTGATGTGTTCCCTAAAGACTTACCTAGTCTTCCACCTGAAAGGGATGTTGAGTTTTCTATAGAAATTCTAACTGGTACAGCTCCTATTACGAAGGCACCCTACAGGATGGCTCCTTTGGAATTGAAGGAACTAAAGGTTCAACTATAGGAGTTGCTTGACAAAGGCTTCATTAGGCCTAATGCATCACCTTGGGGTGTACCGGTTTTATTTATGAAGGAAAAAGATGGGTTTATGATGATGTGCATAGATTACAGACAGTTAAATATTGTAACAGTGAAAAATAAGTACCCTTTACCTAGAATTAAAGATTTATTTGATCAGTTGAAGGGTGCTGGAGTGTTTTCCAAGATTGATTTGTGATCTGGTTATTATCAACTTCGGGTTAAGGATGTGGATGTTTCCAAAATAGCCTTTAGAACCCGATATGGAAACTATGAGTTTTTGGTGATGCCATTTGGGTTAACAAATGCACCAGCTACGTTTATGGATCTTATGAATAGGGTATTTAGACCCTACTTGGATCAATTTGTTGTTATGTTCATAGATGACATTTTGGTGTATTTGAGAAATGAAGTGGAACACGCTGAGCATTTGAGAATTATTCTACAGACTCTGAGGGAGAATAAGTTATATGCTAAGCTAAGTAAATGTGATTTTTGGCTTAAGGAAGTTTCTTTCCTTGGTCATGTAGTATCTTTTGAAGGCATTAGAGTGGATCCAGCAAAAATTGAGGCTGTAGTGAATTGGAAGCCGCCTCGAAATGTGGTAGAAGTGAGAAGTTTTCTGGGCTTAGCAGGTTATTACCATCATTTTGTGAAAGGCTTTTCAGTTATAGCAGCACAACTCACGAAACTGTTGAGTAAGGGTATAAAGTTTGAGTGGACTGATCGGTGTCAGGAAAGTTTTGATCATTTGAAGAATTTTTTGATAGAGGCTCCAGTTTTGACACAACCAGTTACTGGAAAGGAGTATGCTATATATAGTGATGCTTCTAGAGTTGGCTTGTGGTGTGTGTTAATGCAAGATGGTAAAGTAATTGCCTATGCATCTAAACAGTTGAAGCTGCATAAGCAAAACTATCCAACCGATGACCTAGAGTTAGCAGCAGTAGTGTTTGCCTTAAAAATTTGGCGACATTATTTGTATGGGGAAATATTTGCTCACTCAAAAGGAACTTAACTTGAGGCAGCAAAGATTGTTAAAACTATTTAAAGATTATGATTGTATAGTGGATTACCATCCAGGCAAAGCTAATGTTGTAGCTGATGCCTTGAGCCATAAGATGATGGCTGCTATGATTGCACATCACTGTAGATGGAAACTTACATATGATTGTGCTTTAATAGCACAGTTGAAGGCTAGACCTTGTTTGAAGCAAACAGTGATCGATGCTCAAAAACATGATGAAAGGTTGCAATAGATTTTGAAGTCTTCACATGAAAGGACCCAGTCTGAGTATTTAATGAAAGAGGATGGGGGTGTGTATTATCAGAATTGATTATATGTTCCTGATGACAAAGAATTAAAAAGAACAGTATTGAATGAGGCTCTCAATACAGTATTTACTATACACCCTGGTGGTAATAAGATGTACCAGGATTTGAAACAATGTTATTGGTGGCCTGGCATGAAGAAAGATGTGGTAGCATATGTCTCCAAATGTTTGACTTATCAGCAGGTGGAAATGGGAGGATATTACCATGGATTTTATAACAGGATTTCCCCTTACACAAAAAACCATGATGCAGTTTAGGTTATAGTTGATAAGCTGACTAAATAGCTCATTTCATACCAGTTCGGATGGATTACCCTATGGATAAATTGGTGGAACTTTATGTAAATGAGATTGTTAGACTGCATGGCATTTCGGTGTCAATAATCTATGATCGAGATTCGCGATTCACATCGAGATTCTGGCAGAGTTTGCAATAAGCACTAGGAACTCAGCTCCATTATAGTATAGCATTCCACCCTCAGACGGATGGGCAATCTGAATGTGTTATCCAAATTCTAGAGGATATGATGAGAGGATGTGTTTTGGATTCTGCAGGAAGTTGGGATAGATATTTAGATTTAATGGAGTTCGCCTACAATAACAGTTATCAAAGGAGCATCGAGATGGCACCTTATGAGGTCTTGTATGGCCGAAAATGTAGAACTCCTATTTACTGTACTGAATTGTCGGATCGCAAAGTTATTGGTCCAGATATTGTTAAAGATACAGAAGAAAAGGTACAAGTTATCAAGCAGAGATTGAAGGAAGCTAGTGATAGACAGAAGTCGTATGCTAATTTAAAAAGAAAAGATATTGAATATCAAGTGGGTGACAAGGTGTTTTTGAAAGTGTCCCCTTGGAGAAAAGTATTGAGATTCGGGAAAAAGAATAAATTGAGACTGAGGTTTATTGGCCCATATGAGATTTTTCAAAGAGTTGGGCCAATGGCATATAGGTTGGCTCTCCCTATGAATCTAGCCAATCTCCATGATGTGTTTCATGTTTCTATGCTTAGGAGGTATCGATCAGATGAATCCCATGTGATACCAATTCAAGATGTGCAAGTACAGTCGGATTTCACTTATGATGAAGAGCTTATAGCAATTCTGGCTAGAGAAGTTAGACAGCTAAGGAATAAGCAAATTACACTTGTTAAAGTGCTCTGGTAACATCACGATTTACAAGAAGTTACTTGGGAGCAAGAAACAGCTATGAAGGAACAACTTCCTCAATTATTCAATATAGGTATGAATTTCGGGGACGAAATTCTTAATGGGGAGAGAATTGTAAGGATCCTAACATGACCCTAATTTAATTTGCATATTTTTGAATGGGATTTTTATTTGATTAAGATTAAATTAAATGAGGATTTTGTTTAAGTAAGGGTCAAGGGGGTAAATTATCATGTTATTATGCTAATTGCATGAAAATAAAATTTAAGAGTATGGTTTAATATTAATTGAGGGTGCAATTAAAGTAAAAAGGTATTAATTTGGTGTAAATTTATAATTTTAGAAACTTAAGGGTCAAATGTGGATAGAAGCATATATTTAAAGGTCAATTTGAGAGAAGGAATAAATTGATAGGTTATTGTATGAAAGGAATTAAAGGGATGGGTTAAAGTTTATCATGCAAAGATTATCTAGGTTATTTTTTGGCATGCAAAAGGTTTAAAAGGACTAATAAGGGAATTATCCCTTGCTATTATAAAAAGCCAACTTTGAAGAGAGAGAAGAAAGAGTGGGACGGCATTCCTTTAAAACAAAATGCAGAAATGTTCTTCTTTCTCTCTCTTTTATGATTCAAAGTTGATTTCTTAAGTAATCTTGAAGAGGAAATTGTGCATGTTGGTTAATCAAGAGTTTAAGGCATTAAACTAAGGTAATTAATCTATTAATGTACCCTTCAGCATCTTCTTCTTCTTCTTCTTTTTCTTTTCATTTTGACTGAGGAGAATGTTAATTAAGTGCTAAAAAATTTGAATGACGATGATATTTGTAAAGGAGAAGAGGAATGAAGAAAGAGCAAAGGAAAGAGTATTTCTAGTCATTGAAGACATAGGGTTTTCAGCCAAGGTATGGGAATTAGGGCAGTTCATATTGCATGTGGAATTAATTGCGGAAATTTGTTGTGATTGACAGAAATTTAAGATTTGCATTTTGCTGGATTTTATTGAAGTGAGGTTGAAGAATAGATTATGTCCTTGCCGAGTCATGAAGCTCTTCACTAGTCGTGAACTATTGTCCGACTCGTGAAGCTCTTCAAGAGTTATGCATCTTCTTCCTCTAGGTCACTCGTGAATGTTGGTCTCACTCGTGAATACCTTCACGAGTCATGAATTTTAGTCCGACTCATGAGTCTATTCATGAGTCGTGAAATGTAGCTTTTCTTCTCCACTCGTAAACCCCTTCACGAGACGTGAGTTTTGGCCTTTTAGCTTCACTCGTGAATCTCTTCATGAGTCGAACGCTTCTTTATGACTGATTGACCTTTCTGGATTGTTTTGCTCATAAGTTGAGCTATAGAATAGCAAATTGAATGATTCGTTTTGCATTGAAAAATAGACTTCCATACCTATATTGCATATGCAGAAACCTAAACATAAATATGCCTCTAAGTACATGGAATTTAGGGTTAAATCCGGAATAGTTCCCTAGACTGCTCACAGAAATAGAATTTACAATAATGGGCATAACTTTTTGTAGATATGTTGAAATGTTATAAAATAAAATTCTGGCAAAATTAGAGACATGAAAGTCTAACTTTGATGAAGAAATTTAGGTCTAAATCCTTCTAAATTTTACGTTATGAATTTTCTAAGTTACAGTCCACATTGTTTTGGTTTTAAAAATAGCCTATAGTATTTCTCGAATAACTCGAGCTATAGGTCAGATATTAAGATGAATATTGATGCTTTGGAAACTAGACACATAGAGGGATAAGATTGTAAAAGATCATTTTGACTAAAAATGACATCTTTCATTCCAAATGTGGCTCACAGTTCGAGTCCAGAATGTTGCCCTGTGCAGATTGTTGCAACACTTGATATTATGATTTTTAATTAATCGAGACAAATAGCCGTTTATGTGATAGTAAAAAAAATTGGATAGGGCATGTAATATGACTATCAATGAAGGATTTATATGCATACATGTACATTTGTTTGTGTATATGAATAAAGATTAGTGATGAAATATCTAACCTATACATGTAATTAGACTTGTACATGTTTGTTACATGCGAAATTGATGTATACATATGTAATCGTATGACATGAAAGTGCATATGATCTGAATGATGATAAAGGCATATATATTGGTAAACATGCTTATAGGAATAAGCCTACTATATGCCAATGTACCTACAGGTATGTACATTTACTATTATGTACATGAGTGTATGAGCATGTAATTGCCCTATGAGATAGAAGATGTTGTAGCATGACTATGAACATATGAGATGCTTAATGAGAACATGATCAAGTATATGATATGATGATTATATGTCATGCCTATATGTCATGATGCAAATTTATAGTCAAACGAATTGGATGAGCTAATTGTAGAACTTGGCATATGAAATGTGCATATATCTGTTTATACACCAGAGCACTCATAGTTTTACAAGACTCTATATATGTACAAATAGTATACTCTGAATATAGTCTTAATATGTGAATTGAACATGAATATAGTTCTGCCTGCAATAGAGTTTCAGATATGGATAGATAGGTGCCTATATGAAAATTGCAGCTACCATAGTCTGGCCCAATTGGGTCTAAAGTATGTTTGATCCCGTTTTGATCATGAACAGCCCCGTTTGGGTTGATAGGCGATCCCGTTTGGGTCTGCTTGACCGGTCTACAATATATTTTTGCCTTGTTTGGGTCTATAGATCTGATATCTTTGGATATTCTTCATTTTGATATCGATGTGTATCGATAGTTACCGTTATCCACTGATAAAGCTAAGGCAGGCTAAACTTTATTTATAGTAACCATCAAAATTAAACAGTTAAAGTTTATCTGAATAAAGATTGATATTGTGGATTATATTATTGGTTTACCCATAGAAATTATGTTTCATTTGAATATGTTCACATTGGAAATTGCTGTCTATATGAATTATTAATATGAGAATATTTGTTACTCTCTTGGGTACAATGTTTATGTACATGAGGATATGTTTTATGCTTTAAAGTATTTGTTATTATTGTCATGTTATACTGTACATGATATTTATAGTACATATTGTATGTATTTTTTTGATGACCGTTGTGAATGGTCATCCATCTGTAGATATTCCCCACTAAGCTTTATAGCTTACCATGGGTTATTTATCCGTGTAGGTATAATTAACAAGACTTTTATTGAGGGACGATCTCTGCATCAGGAAGGGCCAACCATCGACTGTTAACATTAATGTAGGATATTTTTGTATTACTATTATCATATATTTTTGTTTTTGACCAGTTATCTTATAAAATATGTATATAACCTATGAGAAGTGTTGTAACTCATTAGTAGTAAAGCTAAGAAAGAGTATGTGTGCATGTGATATACATAAAGTAATATTCATATAGTATAGTATGCATGATACTAAGTATGAAATGCTATACAGGAATAGACTTGTAGCACGTACATATGTATATGAAACCGTATGACATGATTAATGGAAAAATGATGGTTAAGTGAATGTAGTATAAGCATGATTAATAGTATTTAAATTATTAGATAAATAGGTTATTTGTATAGGGGGTGCTACAACAAATGTACAATTGAAAAGAAATTTTAGTTAAGTGGTTTATTGTAATATAATTAAGTATTATAGGGTCAAATCAATAAAATTAAGGAATATGGGGTGCAATTAAATAAAAGAAAGTAATCATAGGGTCAAATTGGAAAGAAATAAACAAATAGGGACACATTTCTAACATGCAAATAGATGAGGGAGCATAACGGTACTTTGCCCTTCTATTTAAGTGCTAAAACCCTTGCATGTTGGACAAAGAAAACATTTTCTTGGTTCTTGAGTGGGGAAGGACGAATTTTGCAAGGAAAAGAAGAAAAAAATGTATATTTTTATTCTCTCATTCATCTTTCACGAAAAATAAATGATAATCCCTCTCATCTCTCTTCATATTTCATTAATCCCTCTATTATCTCTTCTGATAAATTCACCCTCTTAACTTTTTAGAACACTCTTAAGTTACTGGAAGTTGAATGTGAGGGTTGGTGATTAGGAATATTCAATAAATGCCATAGCAAGCAAAAAGGAAGTGGAAGAAGTCAAGAGAAAGAAGTCTTCATAGAGGATTTTGTGTTCTATTAAAGGTTTGGGATCTTTACTCATATTGCATGTAGATTTAATTTGAAAAATGTGGATAAAATGTGCGATGGAATGTATTTTGAGTTGATAACATAGTTTTAAGATTGAGATGTAAAGGATTATATCTTGCATGATTTATTTAGTTGGAGTTTAAAGAAGTAAAAAATCTATTTTGGTTCACTAGGAACCAATTTCTGTATTTAGAGAATATCTCAAGTTTATAACTCTAATTTTGGTAATTTTAGTTGGTAAATTCACCTTAGATATAGATATATAACTTTGTGGAAGAAATGTTTGTTCAATTATGCATTTAAGTCTACTTTATTTTAAGTTGAAATCGGATGTGAGTTGTTATCAAGATTCGGTGAGCAAATTTCAATATTTTGCACATAATTTTTTGTAGATAAGCCTAAATTCTATGATACAAAATTCTAGATAAACTAGACATATAGATCACAATTTTTATGATGGAATATTAGTCTAATTCTACACCCATTTTATTCTACGAATTTTCAAAGTGATATTAAAATCTGTCTTTAGGTTAGTTTGACCTAATTGGCGTCTTTTGCTTATAATTTGAGTTGTAAAATAGAAAATTGAATAATTATAGTTTGGTTATAATCTAGAGTTCTATATATAAATTTTATGTACAAAAATGGAATTTTAAATCTATATCTAAGTTTTTCTTATGTTGGATTGAAATTGGTTATAACTACTTCCTTGGTATTGAGAATAATGTATAGTGTTTCTTGATTATCTTGAGATTTAAAAGTGATAATGAGTTGATTTTTAATGTTTAAAAAGCTAAAAATATAGAGGAATAAGTTTATAGAAGATTTTTTTCTAAAATGGCCATTTAATACATCTAATTTAGTGTACAAAATAGTCACTAAAATCTATCCATAGAATTTTGAAATGCCATCTCATATAATTACTTAAAAGAGTATTTAAATCACTTTGGTAAAGTATTTAAGAACTCAATTAACATGTTTGTTTAAAAAGGCATAAAATTAGATATATTTATGATTTTAATAGGCTTTAAAAGAGAAACTAAAGATATGTAGACTAATTTAACAATGAAGAATTAGTTTGCAATATGGTACAAGTATATAGAGTAATGGAAACACTTTAATGTAAAACTAATTGTGAATTTAAAGGAACTTATAGATATATATATATTTAGTACTTGATCAATCATAATAAATATTACTTTTTGGAATAGTATAGTTATGATTATATGTTTATACTCTTATGTTATCATGAGAGAACCTATAGTTATAATGCTATGTACTTACATGTATTTGCATATTCATGTGTGTATTTAAGATTGTATATCTATATGTCCATATATATGTATATATATGTGTGTATAGATATGAATAAAATATGAGCAGATAAGGATTACGTGATAACCTTGGAAAAAAGGTATGATGTGTATAATTGAATAATTGTTATTGAATATAATAATTTGATCAAATATGTTCAACACACCAATCAAAGCTTAATAAATGATTATGTGTTGTAAATATAATATATATAGTATTGTTACACAATGGATGGTGTATATGTGCATTTATGAAATAATAATGTATATACATGTTGTTTCATATAATTATAGTCATCATAAATATACCATAGAAGGATGTTAGTAATGTATACGTGCATGTAAACATGAAGATATAAACATACTATTATGTGAATCTAATTGTATAGCATACTTCAAAGATGAATATGTTACAGACATGTACACACATAACATATGATTAAAGGAATTTAATATAGCATAGTGATAAGCATCATCATCATACATATATGAAAGAGTTACATATTTTCAAACAAATTTCAAGTATAGAAAAATATTACTCACAAGGTGTACATTATATGATAGTTACAAAAAGTCTATGCATGTACATGAATATATGAATATATATGATTATCCTGTACATAGATATTCATGAGTATATATGTACATATATGTATATGATTGAACATAATAAAGTATGGTAAAGAAAGTTAAGGCAAATAAATTATTTGCCTGCGTCTGTGTCTAGGTTATGGATAGAAAGGTATGCCTATAAGGGTAATTTTGCAGCTACTACCATTATCCTATATAGGGCTACCACTGACACCGTTTGGGTCTGCTTGAAAGCTAAAGTACAATTAAACTCATTTGTGTCATAAAGTAGAGTGTAATTTGACCCCGTTTGGGTTATATTATACAGACATGGTCCCATTTGGATCATAAACAACTCCGTTTAGGTTGTTGGCAACCCCATTTTAGTCCACTTGACCGGTCTTATAAGGCCCCTAACATAACCCTAGTTAGAAATGCATGTTTTAATAGGGTTATAATTAATTGAGATTAAATTAAAAATGTGAATTACACATAAGGTATGGGACAAGGGATAAATTCTTTATATTATAGTAATTGAATGAAAATAAAATTTAATATTTTAGTTTAATAATGTTCAAAGGTATAATTGAAGCATAAAGTATTAATTTTTGGTAAATTTGTAAATATGGCATTTTAAGGGTCAATTATGATTAAATAAATGAATTGAGAAATTGATTTAAGAGAAGGAAAAAATGGAAAGGTCAATTTACAGCATGCAAAAAGGTTAGAGGTTTTAGTGTGACATGCAAAAAGTGAAAGGATTTAAAAGAGAATTTTCCATTGCTAATATAAATAGTCATTTTTAGGTTAAGAGAGAGAATGTATGGAGAGGGACGACTTCACTTGAAAGAGTTACAAAACTTTTTCTCTCATCTCATCTCCTATATCCATGGTTAAACATCTATAAGAGTTCTTGATGAAATCCTTGAAGAGAAATTCATGCATGTTGAATTAATAAAGAAAATTAGAGTAACAATAAGGTAACTACCTTAATGTGATATTTCTTCTTCTTCTTCTTTTATTGAGTGGTTGGATTGAGTAAAATGCTGGAAGTTTATGTTAAGAGAGTGAATTGTTGTTAATGGAGAAGAAGAAGTTATGAAGAGCAAAGGAAAAGGGAAAGCTCAAGATTGAATACTAGGGGATTTCAGCCAAGGTATGGGATTAGGATTCTCCTACTTGTTTCTGGATGATTTTGGTAGAAACGTGATGTAAACTATTTGAATTTTAAACAATTAAAAAGAGAACAAGATTTAAAAAGTGTTGCTTGAAGAGATGTTATGAAACATTGTGAACTAGTGAATATAATTCCAGCATAAGTTGAATTAGAAAACTCAAATTGAGATCATTCTAATTTCTAAGGTTACACAAGATATATCCTACAAATTTGTAAAAGAGACCTAGCCCTAATTATGCCTTTATGTCATCCATAAAATTTATTGAATTTTGGTTGAGCTATTAGCAAAAATGATGTATTTTTGTGTATAATGGTCAGAAACTATGAGATTTAATTCTATGCAAAATAGACATATAAATGAACATTTTATATTCAGGAAGCATTGTCTAATTCTTTTAGTATAAATGTCCAATGTTAGCTTGAAATTCATAAGAAGTGGTTGCAGTGTTAAGGAACAGATTGTGGTATATTGGGTATAAATCTTGGTAGAGGAGTCAAAATGCTATGTTGTAAAATTTGGATAAACTAGATACCTAGGAAAAGAACTTTGTTGAGGGAAAGTTAGTTTGATTCATTCCTTATTTTATTTTATGAATTTTATAAGTGGTAACAAAAAGTGTTTTTGATTTTATGAATAGCCTATGGTATTTCTTGAATACCTCGAATTATAGATGTGATATTGAGATGAATTTTGATGTTTTAGAAACTGGACATACAGGGGACTAAATTTGCAGCAGGTCACTTGGCCTAAAAATAACATCTTACCAATAAAAATGGCACCTAAGTTGGATCCAGAATGCTACCCCTAAATAGAGTTTTTATAGGCAGAATTTTAATATATCTTCTATTATGGTTTAAATATAATTAAGTTAAATAGGTGTTTGTATGAAAACACATTAAATTGGATATGTCATGAGTTATGATTATTGATAAATGTCCATATATATATATTCATATATGTACAGAAGTAAAGATTATTGACAATGCCATGGTATTAATTATTCACATGTGAGTAAACTTATATGCATGCTTGTTATATGCAAAATTCATTATAGGTTTGTACTCCTATGAAGTGTAAATGTGTATCTCAACATTTACTTATACTATGAAATAATAAATACAATAGTATGTCCATGTTCACATGTAGTGCCTTAAGGATAACATGTTAAAGTACATATTATGATGTTATATGCTCAATTATCAATACTTGAATTGTTATATGCCAAAATAAATACATGTGTTTATATATATACTAGAGATTATCAATCTTTTTATATGATCACATACATATGATGTGCTATAATGTAAAGTTTTAAGAACAAGGCATGTTTTATGATGAGCACTTGAACAGGCATGATAGCATGATTAAAAACCACATGAATCATTATATGAACCTTGTATACATAATTATGCCATAGCAATAATATATCCATCCTATGGTTATACATGTGCAAATTGATTTGTTAAGTGCAAGCATGATATATGAAAAGAAAATTAAATAGAGTATTGCCTGTAATTAAAGTTCAATTGTGGATAGATAGGCGCCTATAGGGATATTGCAGCTGCTACCCTTGACTTGTTTAAGTCTAAATTATAGTTGATCATATTGGATCAAGAACAGCCCATTTGGATTGATAGTTAACCTCGTTTAGGTTCATTTGATTGGTCTACTCGTAACAATTGACCCCGTTTGGGTTTATAATTCTGATATCCTTAGATATCCACCATTTTGATACCCTTGGGTATCCACCATTCTCGTTATACACCTTTAAAATATAAAGTAGGCTATGTTAAAGTATAAATGCATCAAAGTCAATTACAGTATAACTAATACATATGATATATGGAATATCATGTTTAACTGTGTTTTGTAAATGTATGTATTATAATTATGCATATAAATATATGTACAAAAAATTTTATGAAATGATGAAATTTATGAATGTCAAATTGAATGTAGGATTACATTACTGATTAAAATCATTATATTTTTATCATATAATTATCTTTTATATGCTACTTTAAATAATTTCAATTTATGTATGGATTAATGATTCTGACAATCACTATGAGTGGTTGTCTTTCATATTTAGTATCACCACTGAGCTATATAGCTTAGCACGGGTTATTGTTATCCGTGTAGATTTTGTAGTCAAGGCTTTTGCATAGGAACTTCTCTGCATCTGGATAACCCAATACTAGTCTATAGAAGTTGATGTAGGGATTTTGATTAATTTTGTCCAAGTTTCTTAACATGTTTAAAATGTATAAAAGGTTATATAATATATGTATGTCATATAGAAGATAATGTTGTAACGAGCTTATAGTGAGAATGCTATTATATACATGCATCTAAGAGATAGAACGATTATATATATATGTGTGTGTGTGTGTGTGCCAAAATGCTAAATGCTATACGTGATAATGAATATACTAAGATAGTTAAATCTAGCATGACTATGATAAATGGGTTGCATAATGAGTCATTATGCATATGTAATCAAAGTACATTAAAGTTGTGTGAAGCACCTAATTAATATACATATTGTTTGATTAAATGGATCAGGTGATATGAATGCATGCAGATTTAATTAGGTTAATAACCTAATGTAACATGACTTAAATAGTACAATATATGTTAAAGGCTTTAGATGTAGGGTGTTTCAATTTGGTATCAGAGGCCAGGTTTAATCTTTTTTTGGCAATATAAGTATATGATTCTATAACATGAGATGGTGTCGTGTTGGCCTAATGCAGAAGTTCCAATTTTCTTATAGATTAAAGATGGAGAATTCTTTTAGGGATGCTATAGAAGAATCGGCTGAAAGTAACTTACCAATTAGATCGAATGCTTCTAACCCAATGACTTCATCATCTTTTCAAAATGAAATTCCTGGTGATGTTCCTGGAGAAGCCTTGTTAAAAATTTCTTAGTATATGGCCCAAATTCTGCAAAGAATGACTTTGCCCAAAGCTCCAATATCTAAAATTAGGAAACATGGGGCACAAGAATTTATGGGCACTAATTTAGAACAATCTAAAGAAGCTGAGTTCTTGTTGGAAAAGCTGGAGAGAATATTTGATGAAATTAACTATCTTGCTAATTACAAGGTATCTTATGTTGTGTCCTTACTTCAAGGCATGGCTTATGATTGGTGAAAGCTGGTATTAAGACAACCTTAGTGACCTGACCCACTTACTTAGAAATTCTTTGAAGTATAGTTCAAAAAGAAATATGATGCTAAGGCATACAATGAGGAGAAATTGAAGTAGTTTTTGAATTTAAGACAAAGAACTTTATCTGTGGCTAAATATGAAAAAGAATTTAACTGTTTGTGCAAGTATGTTCCTAAGGAGATGTTGACAGGAGTTTCTAAATGCAAACATTTTGAAGATAGGCCAAATGATGGAATCAAAGAAAAATTTTTTTGTATTTACATCTCTGAATGTGGTGGATTTTAATCAACTGGTTATAACCGCCATGAAAGTTGAGAAGTATGAGATGGCTAAAAGAGAAAGGGAGCACAAAAGAAGTGGTTCTAAAGGAGGATCATCCACTGGGAAGAGATTTAGAGGAGCTCAAGGAGGTTACCTTGCAGAGTCTAATTTTAGTTCTGCTAACAAAGTAAAGAAACAATAATCCTCTACCAAGTTTTAATTTGAGAAAGAAACTTTAAGAAGACAGAGTGGAGGTCAAGCACCTGAATGTTCACAATGTTTTAGGCATCATTGGGGTAACTATAGGAAACTGGCTGGAGAATGCTTTAGATGTGGCAGTACTGACCATTTTATGGCTAATTATCCTTTGAAATGAGACCAAGGTTTTAAGCAATAAGGTAGCAAGGGAGCTTTTAATACACCCCTATCTGGTAAAGGTAAAAGAAGTGGAAGGGTGGATCAAATCATCACGGATCCCGGTCTTAGAATGTGTCAGAAATAGTTGATTGACCTTCTGCTCAGATGATTTTTAGTCGAGCTTGTGCAATAAAAGCTCGGGAGGAATAGAATACTCCAGAAGTTATAGCTAGTACTTTTTCTCTCTATAATTGTGACATATATGCACTTATTAATCCTAGCTCTACTCATTCATATATTTGTATTGGGGACTTGGATAAAGATATGTCTAAAATACAACAGTTAGATTTTAATGTATGTATGACTAGTCCATTAGGACATAGTGTAATTGCCAATAAAATATGTAAAGACTATCCTATAGTAGTTTAAGGGAAAGAGTTTTTAGTAGATTTGATTGTGTTGCCATTTCATGAATTTGATGTAATTCTAGGAATGGATTGGTTATCCAAACATGATGCAGTGGTGAATTGTGAAATGAAAATAGTAACTCTCAGTGATGATGAAGGAAGGGAATTAGTAGTTAAAGGCAACTATTCTAAGCTAATGACTAATGTTATATCAGTAATACACACTAGACATTGTCTTAGAAAAAGATGTGAACCATTTTTAGCTTTAGTCTTTGACTAAAAAAGAGATATAGTGAAGCTTGAGAATATACCTGTTGTGAATGAATTTCCAAAAGTATTTCCTGAGGAATTGCCTGGTCTTCCTTCAAAAAGAGATATTGAGTTGTCTATTGATCTGTTACCTGGTATAGCCTCGATTTCTAGGACACCATACAGAATGGCTCCATCTGAATTAAAAGAGCTAAAGGCTAAATTATATGAATTATTAGACAAAGGTTTCATCAAACCTAGTGTGTCACCTTGGGGTGCTCTAGTTTTATTTGTTAAGAAGAAGGATGGATCGATGAGAATGTGTATCGATTATAGACAGTTGAATATAATGATAGTGAAGAACAAATAACCTTTGCCTCGAATTGAAGATTTATTTGATCAATTGAGTGGTCTTAGTGTGTTTCCAAAGATAGACTTGCGATCAAGGTATTATTAGCTTAAAGTTAACAATGGGGATATTCCTAAAATTGCATTTAGAACCCATTATGGCATTATGAATTATTAGTTATGCCATTTGGGTTGACAAATGCACTTGCTACATTTATGGATCTAATGAATAGGGTATTCAGACCTTACTTAGATTGATTTGTTGTAGTATTTATTGATGTCATATTGGTTTGCTACATAAATGAAGTTGAGCATGCTAAACATTTGAAGATTTTGTTGCAAACCTTGAATGTGACTTAAGGAAGTTTCATTCCTAGGTCATGTTGTATCTGCTGGAGGTGTTAGGGTTGATCCCAATGAAATTGAAGTTATTGTTAATTAGAAACCACCCAATAATGTACATAAAGTTAGAAGTTTTCTCAAGTTGGCAGGTTACTATCGTCATTTTGCGAAAGGTTTTTCTGTCATTGCTTCACCACTCACTAAGCTATTAAGGAAGAATATTAAGTTTGGGTAGTCTGATAATTTTCAAGCAAGCTTTGATCAGTTAAAGAAAATGTTGACTGAAGCTCCAGTGTTAACTCAACTAGTGTCAAGAAAAGAGTATGCAATGTACAATGATGCCTCCAAGATTTGGTTGGGGTGTGTATTAATGCAAGATGGTAAAGTAATAGCTTATACATTTAGATAGTTGAAACTTCATAAGCATAACTACCTGACTCATGATATAGAATTGGCACCTGTGGTTTTTGCTTCGAAGATTTGGCGGCACTATTTGTATGGAAAAAATTTAGAATTTATAATGATCATAAAAGCCTTAAATACTTGGCATACTCAAAAAGAGCTTAATTTGAGGCAGTGAAGGTCGTTAGAGTTATTCAAAGATTATGATTGCATAGTTGATTACCATCCAGGAAAGGTGAATGTGGTTACTGATGCATTGAGTCATAAGGCTATGCAGCATTGATGCTAAAGCACTGCAGATGCAATTTTACATCGGATGGTGCATTATTAGCACAACTTAAAAGCTGGGCCCATGGTTAGACAAATAGTGCTAGATGCTCAGAAGGGTGATGAAAAGTTGTAAAAAATTGTGAATGCAGTTTGTAATGGAGATCAATCAAGTTTTACAATTGAAAAAGTTGGCAGTGTATACTACCATAATAAGTTGTGTGTTCCTGATGACAAAGAAGTGAAAAGAATACTATTGCATGAATTACATAACACTGCATCTACTATGCATCCAAATGGGAACAAGATGTATCAAGAGTTGAAACAGATTTACTGGTGGCCTGGCATGAAGAAGGATATTGTTGAATATGTTTCTAAATGTTTAACATGTCAGCAAGTGAAAGTAGAACATCAGTTTCCTTCAGGTCCTTTGAACCTCATTCCAATTCCACAGTGGAAGTGGAAAGACATTGCCATGGATTTTGTTATCAATTTGCCTCTTACTTAAAGAAAAACATGATGTTGTTTGGGTAATAGTGGATAATTTAACAAAAGTGGCTTACTTTATACCGATTCAAATAGATTATTCTATGAATAAGCTTGTAGAATTGTATGTGAATGGTATTGTACGGTTACTTGGTATACCGGTATCAATAATTTTTGATCAAGATCCAAGGTTTAAATTGAATTTTTTGCAGAGTCTACAACAGGCTTTGGGAACACAGCTCAAGTATAGTACAATTTTTCATCCTCAAACGGATGGACAATCTAAAAGGGATATTTAGGTTCTAGAATATATGATAAGGGGATGTGCTTTGGAGTTTCTAGAAGTTGGGACAAATATGTGAACTTAATGGAATTTTCCTAAAATAACAGTTATCATAAGAGTATTCAAATGGCACCCATATGAGGCTTTGTATGGAAAGAAATGTATGAACTCTAGTCTGTTGGACTGAGTTGATTGAATGCAGAATAATTGGTCCTGACCTTGTTAGGGATACAGATACTACAAGAAAATGGACTTTTAAACGACCAAAAATTAAGGAAGGGATGAATATCCGATCGTTAATATACACTAACAATGATGGAAATTATTCCAGTCATTAAATATCAAAATTTTAACCAAGGGATTAAATTCAGTGGTTAAAAATTGAAAAATTCGGTGGCTAATATTAAAAAATAGCGGGATTTATTTTGGCACCAAATTAATAATTTACTTATTGAAAAAATTAAAGCTTTTACACCTATGACTCTTATTTTCATCTTTATCTCCATTAACCCTTAATTTAATTCATCATCATCATTATCTTCTTTGTTTTTTTCTTCTCTCAAATCCTCTCTCCTTCTTTCTAAATCTTGTTTTTTCTCTTTCAATTTTAAATCTACCAAAAATTTATCATCTCTTACTTCGTTTCAATCCTTCCAACCCCTAACTCCATGTTCGGTTGCTTAAATTAGGAGAATAATTGATTAGAGAATCAGTAGAGATAAGCACTCCAGTGAGGAAGCCACATGCTTCTACTGTAGATCTGCTCATATGGATTAAAAATCCACTTGCTGATTCCCCTACCATCGGTTTTGCTCTTCGTTCTGCTATCCGTTCTCACCAGGTACTTCTATTTATTCCATTTTGATTTCTTGTAAATTGAGCTAAATTTGTTCCTAAATCTCGTTCTTTAGGTCTAGATCTAATTTGGGTTTTAGCTATTTATGTTAAGCCTCAAAATCTTTTGTTGGATGAGGCTAACAAGGCATTCTTAAGATCGTCGATCTTGTCCTTAATCGTGCTTTTACTGTTCCTCTTAAGAGCTACACACATGAGATTATTACACTTTGGTACAGAGCTCCTGAGGTCTTGCTTAGTTCCACTCATTACTCTAATGGTGTAGATATGTGGTATGTTGGTTGCATCTTCGGTAATGTCGGAATTTAATCTCCTTTATTTGGATTGAATTTTTATTCAGTTATGCATCTAAGTGTTAGATGATATCCTGCATAAAACACCCTAGTCTAATGCCTTTATCATGTATAATGTTTATATCTTTCAATCACATAATAGTAGATTATTAACCCAAAGTTGTATACATTTATTATATCAAATAGCCTATTTATATAGGTATCCTACGCATCAATTATATATTCCCATAACTTCAATCTCTTAATTATGTATGCATAATGGCTTATTCTATAAACATACTCATCATTTTCATGTTAGTTATAACTGTCTTAACTTCATATCTTATCATGCATAACATTTATCCATTAATCTAGCATATTTATGACTAAGCATTCTAGCTACTATATGCATGCATGCTTTAGCATTCTTTCACAGAACTTATTATATCTCTTACTTTATATTACATATATATATATATATATATGATATCCCTTTTTATACATATTAAACGTGCAAAAGAAATTGCACAAAAATCAAAAAGAACCCTACATCAACCTCTATGACCTAGGTATTAGCCTGTCCTGATGCAGAGATCGTTCCTGAGCAAAAGCTTTCACAGCAGTACCTACACGGATTAAATAACCGGTGCTAAGTTATAAAGCTTAGTGGGGATGCTAATTTTGAAAGACAACCACTCATAGCGATTGTCAGAAAAATATAACATACATGAGTTGATAATAACAAGAATAACATATTTAAAATAAATAAATGACAGAATAGAATATCATCATTAACAATCAAATCTCATATTTATATTAACATGCTTGAAATTAAAGCATAATGTAGGAGGATCGGTATCAAAAGTATCCAACTATCACATATGCAATGGAAAATACAGTTAAATATATTATTTCATGTATCATGCTTTATTTATCTAAAATTAATTGTAACGCACTAACGCAACCGTTTAGCTTGCTTAATTTCTAAAGGTGGATAACGGGATCGGTGGATACTCAAAGGTATTAAAATGGTGGATATCCGAAGATATCAAAACTATAAACCCAATCAGGGCCAACTGTATGGTAGACTGGTCAACGACCACAACGGGGTCAAGAAATAATCCAAATGCGCTGTGCAAGATCAAGCAGGATCAACTATACTGTGGACCTAAAAAGGTCGACTGTGGCAGCTGCAATATCCCTATACGCGCCTATCTATCCATAATTGAACTATAACTGCAGGCAAACTCTATTTAATCTTTCTTTTCATATATCATGCTTACACTTATGATGTTCATTTTGCACATATATAATCATATGATAGCTATATTGTTACAATGACATAACTGCATATGTAAGTTCATTTAATGATACAATTACTTTTTACATACCATCATTAGATATCTCATATTAGCATAATCATGATATGTTAATCAAGTAATGCATCATACCTATTCAAGTGCTCATCATTAATACTTTACAATATAGCATATCGTATATATATGTGATCATGTATACAAATACATAATCCCTAGTGAATAGGAATATATAACATCATAATAATATACTTCATTATGTTATCATTTAGGCATCACACATGAACATAGTCATATATCGTATTTCTTGTTTTACAATATAAGTGCACGTTCAAATATAATGCACTCTATCATTAGACTATGAATATGTAAGATTAATTGCATAAAACAATCATGTACACAAATTTCATAACAAAAATATGTGAGATATTTTCATCACAAGTCCTTACCCATGTACACGTGTGAATGTATATGTAAACATATAATCTTGTATTAATAGGTCATATTACCTGCTCTATCATATTCATTCTATTACGACATAAACACATATTTAGTTCAATTAATTGAAAACCATAAGATAAAGTACATATTAAAATCTGCACAGGGCAGCATTCTAGACTCAACTTGTGAGCCACAATGAATTTGAAAATGTCATTTTTAGGCTAAATGCTCTTCTACAATAATATTCCCCTATTTTTCTAGTTTCCAGAGCATCAAATTTCACCTAATATCATACCGATAACTCAAGATATTTGAGAAATACTATAGGCTATTCATAAAACTGAAACAGTGTTTATTGTCACTTATAAAAATTCATAGCATAAAATTAAGAGGGATTTAGACCAAACTTTCTGCATCAAAAACGTACTCCTAGGTATATAGTTTACCCAGAATTTTACAAAATAAGATTTTGACTTCTCTACTAATACTTATGCCAAAAATACCAACATTTGTACATTAACAGTCCAAACAGATTCAACGAACATCATGCTAATTATTTGACCTAATTAGAAATAAAATTAGGCATTACTTCCTTCATATAAAATGTGTATTTATGAGTCTATTCTCTCATAGGAATTTAATTTCATGTAATTATGATCATTGTACATACAGATATCTAAATTTTTCCCCAACATGGTCCAGAATCCGAATTTAAAAGTTCTCCTAAATTTAATAAATCATAAAAAATATCTAGAGGCAGAATTGAAGGTAGGTTCCTCCTTCAATTTTGTTGGAAAATGTCTTATATAACTACAGAAATTTTATTTGTTACAATTAGAGGTCTCTATTACAACTTACACTAAATTTTCAGTCACTAGGTCAGAATTTTTCATCTCACCCCTTCATGCCACATTTCATACATTGAACTCTCTTTTAATTACTACAAATTCAATTAAGCACAACAAGTTCCAGCAACCATATTCACATGCAACAACTAAATTTACATGCATTAAGGTTGCCCTAATCCCATACCTTGGCCTAACTTCCCTTTAGCAAATTAATCTTTAGCAAGACCTTTTCCTTTATCTTTTCTACCTTCTCCTTCTTTATCTACAATATAAATCATTCTCTAATCCATCATTTCCAGCAGCTAATCCCAATTGAAATCCACATAAAGGATGAAGAAGAAGAAGATGATGAAGATTACCAAAACTCAACCATACCTTATTAATCTATATCAATATTTTCTTGAACAACCCACATGCATGCAGTTGTCTTAATGAATTGATAGGTAAATTGAGAGATGAGCTTAAAATTGTAAGAGATGAAAATGAATTCTTTTCTTTGGTGCCTTCCACACTCTTACCTTTCTCTTTTCATTCCACTAAAACCAACTTATTTATAATGCTATGTAAATCACTTTCTTGGTCCTTCAAGGTTTTGCATGTCACACTGTAGACATACACTTCTTTGCATGCCATTAATTATTCCCACCAATTAGTCTATTATATAAATCAACCCCACCATTTAACCGTTTCCTTAAACTGGACTCTCCATTATTCTTAAATTCTCAATTGACCCATAAGATGTCATAATTACGAATTTACCCCTAATCAATGCTTTATACTTCAATTATACCCTCTCTTAATATTAAACCACACTATTAAATTTTACTTTCATGCAATTAAAATAATAAAAACATATTTTATCCCTTATCCCATACTTATACGAAATTCTCATTTAATTTTAATTTTAATCAAATAAAAATCCTACTAAAAACATGAAATTTCAATTAGGGTCAAGTTAGGGGCCTTACAATTCTCTCCCCCTTAAAGAATTTCATCCTCGAAATTCTTACCTGATTAAAATAATTGAGTGATATTGCTCCCTCATGGATGCCTCTAGAATCCCATGTCACTTCCTGCTCACACCATGATGTTGCCAAAGTACTTTGACCAGAGGGATCTGCTTGTTCCTCAATTGCCTGATTTCTCTAGCCTAGAATTTCTTTCGGTTCCTCATCATAAGTGAAATCCGACTGTACTTGAATATCTTGAACTTGTAACTTATGAGATTCATCAGAGCGATAACTTCAAAGCGTAGACACATGAAACACATCATGAAGCTTGGCTAATTCCATAGGAAGAGCCAACCTATAAGCTACTGGTCCGACTCTTTGAAGAATTTCGTACGGACCAATGAATCTCTGACTATTTCTCTCTTTCTTCCCAAATCTAAGCATGTTTCTCCAGGGAGATACCTTAAAAAACACTTTGTCACCAGCCTAGTACTCAATATCTTTTCTTTCCAAGTCAACATATGATTTCTGCCTGTCTCTAGCTTCTTTCAGCCTCTGCTTGATAACTTGAACTTTTTCCTCTGTATTGCTAACAAAGTCAGGACCAATTAACTTAAATTCAGTCAACTCAGTCCAGTAGACTGGAGTTTTACATTTCCTACCATACAAAGGCCTCATATGGTGCCATTTGAATACTCTTCTGATAGTTGTTATTATAAGCAAAGTTCCATTAAGGCTACGTATTTATCCTAACTTCCACAAAATCTCTAAGAGCACATCCCATCATCATATCTTCGAGAATCTGAATAACCCTTTTCGGATTGTCCATCCATTTGAGGATGAAAATCTATACTGTACTTGAGCTGTGTTCCCAAAGCTTGCTGTAGACTCTGCCAAAATCTTAATGTAAACCTTGGATGTCAATCCAAAATTATAGACACAGGTATACCATGTAACCGTACAATCTCATTCACATATAATTTGCAAGCCTATCCATGGAATAATCTGTTCCGAGACCGGTAAAAAGTGAGCTACTTTTGTTAACTTATCCACTATTACCCAAACAACATCATATTTTCTTTGAGAAAGAGGCAAACTAGTAACAAAATCCTATGGTAATGTCTTCCCACTTCCATTGTGGAATCGGAATGGGATTCAAGAGACCTAAGGAAACAGATGTTCTGCTTTCACTTGCTGACATGTTAGGCATTTAGAAAAATAATCAACAACATCTCTTCTTCAAATATGCCTTAGGCCACCAATAAACTGTTTCAACTCTTGATACATCTTGTTCCCACCTGGATGCATAGTAAATGCAGTATTATGTGCTTCATGTAATAATATTCTTTTCAGTTCTTTTGTCATCAGGAATACACAACCTGTTATGGTAGTATACACCACCATCTTTTTTCACTAAAAATCTGATCGATCTACTTCACAAACTACTTTGACATTTAGTTGTAACTTTTCATCACCCTTTTGAGCATCTATCA